>JAVTVY010020047.1:0-73724 GCA_036873755.1 Hanleya hanleyi
ATGCCCCCGTATCTCCCCCAAGCAGCTTGAGTAACGCTGGAACATTCAGCCATACGTCGTCGTCAAGTTTCATGACAAACCTGGCCGAGGGACACCTCTCAGATGCCCATTTCAATCCCATGATCGTCTTTAGAGTCAAGTTATCATACGCATCCATGAAATTTTCTTGCAGAATATCTTGGTGAAGTTCGTTTTCCACCAGCACTTCTTTGTTAATAACATTGTTATCACTCACCCCCATGAGAAACACATAGCGGACCCGGTCAGTGTTGTTCCGCGAATAGCTAGCCCACGTGTTCCGAACAGCGTTGCGTCTATTTTTGCTCTGTGGGCTGGTGAAGATCAGTAGAAGTACATCAATCTGAGATAACATATACACCTCACCCCGATCTTCACACACGGCTCTCTGCTCAATCACATAGGTATGAGTATGTGGGAAACACGACTTACACTTATCGGGACGTCGACTTTGCCCAGCTACAACAATATAACTATCTTTGTCGATCAGTTTTCGGTACAGGAAACCTGTCACCGAATCGTCTGGGCTGATATGTCTGCAGATATAAACATATGCCGTTACATCAACAGCTAGAATCCATAATGAAATCCATTTCATCTTCCATTTCATTGTAGCACCTGTAAACGGTATCACGTGTACTGTCACACATCATCCCATGGCCTACGTCATAGTCCCAGGTGCACAGTCCCAGGTGCATGGCCTATATATATATACATACTCAAGAAAGAACAAATATATGGCCAAAGAACAAAGCTGCTTCAGGTAATTCAGTGTTCAAAAAGTATTTGCAATCTGTGCTATTCTAAGATAGTGTAATACCAAAAATAACGAAAATAATGTTATACGATCACTTTCTACATGTTCTAAATGACAAAAAACATCTTTCTATGTATTCAGCTGTGGGAGCGGTGTCATTACGACAATCAGAGGCGTACTGTCATGACTGTATGTTCGCTTTCAAGACTACCGGTCTGCTACCTCCTATTTCTGTGGGAGGCCCGTTGGCCGAGTGGTTTAGATCGCCGACATATTGTGCTGCCGATTATGTGCCTTACTCTGGGGGTAGCTGGTTCCACCAGTTTTCTGCACTAGAATCTGTGCTATACTAAGATAGTGTAATCCTAAAATACTGTTATACGATCACTTTCTAAATGACAAAACATATCTTTCTATTTGCAATCAGTCAATTTTGAATTCCTCATTCTAATATGGATGATGTAGTTCAAGACCATTGAGTTTGCTTAAAAAAAAAAATAAAACAAACTTAAACTGTACTTGGGAAAGAAAAAGAAATAAATACAAGAGCTCAGTCTGAACTCAAAATACGCCCGAAAAACATCAGTCTGAACAGGTGGAACAGTGAATTGAACAGTTTCAGCACTGTATGGATTGTTACATGTGATAGTTAGTGGTGTACAAGAAAAGAAGGACTGTACTCAGTATTGAAAACAGCTTTTTGGGGGGAAGATGTAGAGGTGTCTGGTTTCCATGGGAACGGTCCACATGAGCGAAAGCAACACATGACACGTTGTTTCCCCGTAATGCACCTACCTACCAAAGTTCAGATCCGAAGCTTGAAAAGTGTGCCATATACAGCCGGGACTTGAGGGAAACTATCCTTACAATGACTGAGGTAAAGAGGGTGTGTCTGGTTGCCATGGAAACGACCCACATGAGCAAAAGCAATGCCTGACACATAGCCCCCCCCCCCCCCAATGCACCTACCTATACCAAACTTCAGATCAGTAGCTTGAAAAGTGTGCGATATACAGTCCGGACAAGAGAGAAAGAGGGTGTGTCTGGTTGCCATGGAAACGGCCCACATGAGCAAAAACAATGCCTGACACATCGTCTTCCCCTAATGCACCTACCTACCAGACTTCAGATCAATAGCCTGAAAAGTGTGCGATATACAGTCCGAACACGAGAGCAACTACCTTTACAATGGCTGAGATAAGAGGGTGTGTCTGGCTGCCATGGAAATGGCCCACATGAGCGAAAGCAACGCATGACACGTCAACTCACCCTAATGCACCTACCTACCAAACTTCAGATCAGTAGCTTGAAAAGTGCGCGGTATACAGTCCCGACACGAGAGAAACTACCTTTACAATGGCCGAGATAAAGAGGGTGTGTCTGGTTGCCATGGAAACGGCCCACATGAGCGAAAGCAACGCATGGCACGTCGTCTCCCCCTGATGCACCTACGTACCAAACGTCGAATCCGTAGTTTGGAAAGTGCGAGATATTCAGCCCGGACACGAAACGGACGGACGGACGTCCGGACAGACGGACGCCCCGACAGACGGACGGACGGACAGCGCCATCCCATAACACGTCCGCTTTTTCAGCGGGCGTATAAAAATAGTGACGTAAGAAATAACATATTGTAAAAAGTGAATAATTTTATACACAGAAGTAAAATAACATGTAGGATAGACTTCAAAGGTGTTAATTTGCAAATCACGATTAGAAACATACAGGAAATTACAACACATATAATGGAAGTGGGAAGAGGTGCCGACATACTGACTGCGTCACATGACTTCACAGAATAATCTTCTGGTTAACCTATTCTAAAGCACATACCAAGAATCTAACAATTCGTGATATGTGTTGTATCTCAGATACGCTTTTATTGTACCTGTTCATGTGGCAACTTGGATGATATGACCACACGGCCCCTAGCACCGGCATAACCGGTATTAGATACAAATCTAGAGAGCTATGATGGAAATGCTCTGACAACTCGTATACTGGTAATTGGTGAGCTGTTTCGCTGTGACAACTCGTACATTGGAGATTGGTGAGCTGTATCGTCGTCAGATGTAAATGACGGCATTTAACACAAAAGACTAGTCTGTAAGGCCCGATGTCGACCCAGCATCAACTTCCCACAAATGCCAACAACTATAATATAAATATCCCAACGACCCATTTTAAAAATATATAAAACTTCATCAAAGATGCCAGTATATTACATGCATTAATAAAGATAAACTCGCCATATAAATTCATGCATTGGCATGGGCAGGTAAAATAAATAATAAAAACAATATCTCCAAACATTCATTATTTGTGAAGAGAGTAAAAACGTAAAACTTAGGAAAAACAATTTTAACATGACCCCAGGTGGTGCCACCTATAGGTGAATCGGCACAAAAACTTTCCAAAATGATAACTTGAGAGAAGGTACCCACACACCAATGTGAAAAGAATCCGTTCAGGTCTTCAAAAGTTACTGTCCGGAAATGCAATTTTACCTTCGCCCACAGGTGGCGCAACATATGGCATGAAAAACAATCCCAATCGAGACTTTAGGCAAGATCCCCTGACACTGGAAATAGAAAATTGAATCTGTTCAGTTTTTCCAAAATGTTAACTTGTCCCACAGGTGGCGCCACCTACAAGCAGATCGACATGAAAAACAATCCTAAACGAGACCTTCAGGCAAGGTACCCATATACCAAATTTGGAAAGAATACATTCAAGTTTTTTAATGTTATTGTCCGGAAAGATAATTTTAAATTGGCCCCCAGGTGGCGCCAACTTTACGATGATTGGCATGAAAAACAATGTCATGCGAGATATTGAGGTGGGGTACCCACATACCAAATTTAGAAAGAATCGGTCCAGATTTTCAAAAGTTATTGTCTGGAAACACTTTTAACTTAGCCTTCAGGTGGCGCCACCATTACTCAAATCGACACGAAAACAATCTCAAGACAGATCTTGAGGCAAGGTACACACACACCAAATTTATAAAGTGCAAGAATCCTTAATCTTTTCAAAAGTTATTGTCTGGAAACGCAATTTTAACTTGACCCCATGTGGCGCCATCTAGAGGCGGATTGGCACGAAAAACAATCCCAAGCAAGATCTTGAGGCAAGGGACCCACTTACCAAATTCAAAAACATGGAGCTCTGCCTGATAAATCGAGCCCTTTTGGGGCTGCAATTCATTGAGGGGTTGCAGAATTATACTAACATTGCCGACTACAGACAAATTCAACTTTCTACCAAGAAAAATTGGATACATAAGATCAATCGCAATATATGAGGGTCGGGCGAGGGTTAGTTTTGGAGAAGGAGGGTGACACTTGGTGCCCGGGGATAGAGCATACTCCCGAGGGTAGTGTAAGCTCCTGAAATATATGGAGTATAGGGTCGGGCGAGGCTTAGTTTAGGAGATAGAGGGTGAGGCTCGGCGCCCCGAGGGTAGGGACATGCTCCCGTGGGTAGTCCTAGGTGTGCCAACATGAAAGCCATGGGAAGGTCCCTGCACATGACACAACTACACTGACAACTGCATGCCGTCATCTGTCAGTCTGAGGAACCACAAGGTCACAAATCCAATTCAATTCAGGAAATTGATCATATACACAGTGTGCACCCAAATTTTAGGGACTGTTTTAATCAATAATATTAAGTTAAATGTGTAGACACAAATATGGTTCATGCAAAAGCTTTAAGGTAAATCATATGATGTGGAATACAATTATTTGATAGCAAAATTGAAGGAAATGGTGTGCTTCATTTAAGACTATATGAAATTCACTACTAACATGGGCTCGCAGTTATTTCATATTACATGGTTCGTACAAAAGCTTTGGGTTAAAACCTGTGATGTGGAACACAATTATTTAATAGCAAAATTGAAGGAATGGTGTCCTTCATTTACGGCGACACGAAACTCAAACTACAGGGGTTCCCCCCCAACCCCCCACTCCCGCCCCCCGGCTATTTCATATTGTACTTCTGAATTAAAATAATGAAATAAATAACCTATTAGTAATTACTATAAAGGAATATGTTGTAGGTGATTGGGCATGTGTGCGAGTATAAACAATGTACACTACATGTCAAACCTTAGGTTGGTTAGTATCACATGAGGCTGGAAGCTGTGGATAGGAAAAATGTTAACATTTGGTGCCCCAGGGGAGGGAATATCCCCCCGAGGGTAGTGCATTGGTTGAATAAGTGTAGCATTATGTAATCTCCCGGAATATATGAGAATTGCAGGGAAGGGGGTCGGCCGGGACTTAGTTCAGGAGACATAACGTGAGGCCGAGAGGAAGCTATGGACAGGAACAATTTTCTAAGCTCAAATCTTTAACCACTTTTTCGGATAGGACAGGGACGAAAACAGGAACAGGAACACGGACATCCACAGACATCATTTAGATCCCTATATCGAGCTTTCCGCAGCTAAAGCTACAGGCTCGATGAAAATCTGTTCAGTTTTTCAGGAATTATTGTTTAATGGGTGGATCAGCACAAAAAAAAATCGCATGGTCTTGTTACCTGTACCTCCTGGATTTGGCACTGAGATGTTCTTGGATTAATGTATCTATGACAGTGGCTTTAAAATCTGCAAGGCCACTGTCTCTGTTTAATTCATTTATGAGAGAAATGTATATACATGTACATGTTCCAGGACCTAATATCACCATACTGTACACAATTGAATGGCATGGCTGTAAACCATGAACTGAATGTACATTAAATGCAACTAGATTCAGAGGTCACACATTTAGCCAAGGCCAGCCACTATTTTTACCCCCAACAGTGACATTTCTGAGTCATGACTGTGAACCAATCACTGATGTGCTATCTATGCAAATGAGAATATGGAAATTTGTACTCAAACACAGAGTCACTTCACTAGATGAAAAATTTGCATAACAGAAATTGTTGAAAAAACAAGTACCGGTATCCAGTTTCGGACAGGGCTGAAAAACAATAGGTGTCTTCCCTTAGACAGGAGCAATATGCACAACAGATTTGAAGTTGATTGACGAAGGCATTTGCAAATTATCCGACGGAAAAGACTGAACAAAAGGAAAATTGCATATAAGGAATTTATAGATACTCTCTAAAAAAGTTGAGTGAAATTTCACTCAAGTAAGAGTGGAAATTCATCCCACTCAAAACTTGAGTGAGATTTTCACTCAACTTGAGTTAAATGCACTCAACTTGAGTGACATGCACTCAAGCATAAGAGTGGAAATTCATCCCACTCAAGTTGAGTGAACTTGAGTGGTTTTAACTCAAGTTGAGTGAAAAGTAACTCAAGTTTGAGTGAACAGGTACATTTCACTCAAACTTGAGAGGAACAGTTCGCTCAAATTTTTTTAGAGAGTAAAACCCATTTCCCAGTTTCGAACAGCGCTGAAAAACACCACAATATGATTGACAAAGTCATTCAGAACTTATCCGAAGAAAAAGAAAAGTGGGGAAAAGAAGAAGCGGAAGAAGAAAGAAGAAACTGACAAAACCATAAGGCATGCCTAGGGATGCCTAATAAAAAGATAAATAATAGAGAAACAAAGCAGGTTAATAAAAGTTTAAGTCATTAAAATCTGTGGCAGCTCAACACAACGTTGACAAACGGTCTGAAACACTTTATCGTCGGCAGGTTATCATATCTGCGTTTTATCTACTCACAATGACCCACATATATAAAGTCCGTTCTACACGGGCAAGTTTTCTTTGACACTTTTTCCTTGCCAAGTCTAAGTAACGTGTCTGTGTAGACAAGCAACAAGTTTTCTTCGTCGTGGGGCCAGCGTTGCCATGCGTGGGGCCAGCGTTGCCATGAACGACGGAAGTTACCTGGCGAGTAAATCGAGAAACAATATGTTTGCTTTCACTTTCAGGAAATACCGGAGGAAGATGCACACGCATAAAAAACTTACCATTTTCTCGTTCGCTATCTACACAGTGAAATTCCGTTGTTCACTTGTCAAGAAAAAGCTTGCACGACCATCTTTTGAACAAGTGGGAATTGACGAGGAAAAGTTGTCACTTTTTCCTTTCTACGACAGCACGTTTTCCTTGTCATGGAAAAATTGTCAAAGAAAGCTCAATGGATGCCCGACAATACCCGGTCAATCTCTAGCTCTTTGAATGTCCATTATGTACGCAAGTACATATCTGCGTGGACACAATGTCTCTAGATACACTATTCTCAAGACTATTGAATTCATGGAACAAAACAACAGTTGTCTAACTTATGCTTTTTATGTATTATAATGTTTCTGTTCTTGTTCTTGTACATTGTCCTTCATGAATAAAACTGAATTGAATTGAAATGAATTGAATTGGCCAGCGTCAAATTAAGAACCCTGTGAGACTGGAGACATGGTGACAGGGGTGCAGCTAGCTCCCACTGGTCTTGGATAACCAAACTTCAGACTGTCGGTCATATTGACTGGCACGAATTGCCATTGCCTATGACAATTATGTTGGCACAGTAAATGGTGAAAAACTAATAAAATAAATACTTTCCTTTGCAATTTTCTGTTTAACATAATCTTTGTTGTAGCAGAGACAATATAAAAAAAAATTAAGTGCCTTTCAATGTTACGTGTTTTTATTGTGAACTTCTGTTGACAGTCCTAAGAAAACCAATGTTATTGTGGATTTTTATTTATGTAGATATACTTGCATGTCAAGAAAAGGAATATTTTCGTTATATGACTTCACTGTATTCACACAGAAGACACCCAATAAGATACTCTTTCGTGTTTCTTTCAAATAATTGTAACTGCGTCATCCCCTTAACCGTAACGGTAACTTTACTGAACAGATACAAAACCTTACAAAACAAGCGCTGGATGAGCGCAAAGACCTCCGTCGAGGCAACAGGGTCCGTAGGGGAATACATCACTGAATAACATAGGGCCGGATGCCAAGCTCAATTTTGCATTTGTTGGACGTTAACTTCACCAATGGTAATTAACCTGAGATTGAGGGTTCCCCACTAGCATGTCCAGCTAGGGATGCGAAAGTCACATTCCCCGCAAATAATTTTTGTTGATTTCACCTGCTTGAAATATTGGGGTATGGAATAGAGTATATTGATGGAAAACCTGGAATACTGCTTGAGTCATTAGGCCCCTTCCTACCCACAGTTCCCCCTGAGAGGACGGCCCCACCCAAATCAACACGTTAGCGGCAGAAATGAGACCCTGTGTGCCTAGTTTTACCAACTTGCTTGTGATTTTGTGCTATAGGCCCTACACATAAACACTTCATATTTTGTACGTGTACAGTATAGAATGCTCATTGACAGAATCCTCTACAAAACACATCTGATTTTACCGACACTCCGTTCTGATCTGTCTCAGCATCATGTGATGATGATTCAATGAGCTCGGAATAATTTTGTATACTGGTGTTACAGGTCACCTTCACCATAATGTATCAATTACCATACCTGTATCACATTCATATTGAATGGTGATGGCTGATGAGAATATTGCCCATATGGAACAAATGGCTGGATTCCAGCGAATAAAAAGTTCATGTTAATCATAAACAACGTACAATTAATAATACTATCAAATAATTATGTATATTCCTTGTCGACATCAATATAATACAGACAATATTATGAATGAATCATGGTAACAGATATTCAAGGGTATATATGTCTACACTAAACTGAAGGAGACCCATGATGCGTGTTATATTATGCTGTAAAACTTCACTTGCTAATCTCGATTATGTTGCTTATTGTGAAAATAAATGAAGTTATGAAAATAAATTTAGTATGATTGCCCATTACCCTCAAATTAGAAATATCTTCAGCAGCTAAAGTTAAGCCAATCATAACAATATATAACACCATGGTATTGTTGCAATATCACCCAGGTATTAATCTTTGGTTAAGAATGTAATGAGATACATACACCTGTTCTTTGTGTTATTCTGTATGCAGTTCATTCTGTATGTATTTTATACATGTACATATACCAGAAGTGGAATTGAAATTTGAATAAAATAATCAAAATATATTCGGTTTTTACCTCTACTCAGGAAATGAAGTCTTTGTTTCTAGAAGCTAAATCATTTCAGACACATTCAAGTCCTCATCTGGTCAAGGGAGATAATTTTGTAAAAAAAAACAAGTATAGATCCACACTGGTGCAGACCAGAAAGTTTTATGACCTTTGATGATATTTGTGGAGCATGCTGCAGAACTTCAACTTTCATGAATCTGATACTATCCACACAATCCCTTTCTACATGATATTTTTGCCATAGCACCGATAAACTAGATCCCTTCATTTATGTGGTCTAGATCCAGGAGCTATTGGGAGCTGCAGGTTTTGTAAAAGTTAGATCCAATTATTCTGAGAGAAGGAATGAAGTCCGGCAAGTTAGAACTGGGCATCCTTGAACCTGTCTGACCGATTGCCACATGTATCACTCTGCCGGTGGTCATTACACGCGTAATGTTTATTTCCTGAGGAATCAGCTGATATCCAATGTAGGGGAGGGGGGGGGGGGTTGTGGCCAATCACTGACTCTGATTTTCACCACCTCTGTCATTCCACACCTTTCTGACACAGCTGAACCAATCAATAGTCTGTTTTGGTTTTTCCATTTCATCCAGTACATCCATTGTGTAACAGTCCTGTTGCATCTGATATCAGAAGTGCTGAATCCATGACCTGCAAGTTGGAATCAATTATATACATATTTAATATCAAAACTCACTTCATTGAAAACGTTTATGGCCTTCATTATATTTCATTCTTTCGTCATACACAACAAGATGAAATCCATCATACCAGTTCGCACCTTTCATACGTGTACTTAATAGAACTGGAACCTGACCATGTTACAAGAATTTGCAAAATTATGAAATGAGAACTGAGTACTATGAGAACTTAATCCAATCTATGAGTGATCAATAATATGAATTCTGAAGAACGATGATGGATCTTGATCACTGGTTGGATTGGAGTTCATGTTAGTGGCATGAGCATGATAATAATCCAGTATATCATAATCTAGAACAGGATTGTTTATATCAGTAACTTCTCTATGGAACAATATTTTGACAAACGAAAATTAGATCACAAAAGAGAATATATATACTGTGTTTGAGGAATATTTCTGCCTCCCCAATGGAAGGCGAAATTTGAATGAATGGTCTGTGTTGTCAGTGTGTCTGATGTCCCCCTTGCAAAGACAAGAAAATTTTCTATGTAATTTATTATTTATTGATATATTTATTGATATATTTATTGATATATTTATTGATTTTCTTTTTGTCTAATTGTCTTCTGTTCAAGTCATTTGGCATCGGTAAAACCTGAAATGTATATCATGATCTCCTTATTTCATCTAGTGATAGTATCTGTTTGTTTCCAGATCACGGGGCTGAACAAAGCATGTGAAATGTGATCGTATGGCAAATAAATGCCCAATGGTATGTCCAGGGCTTAAAACTAAAAAAATAAAAATAAATAAATAAATAAATAAATTGGGAAAGATTCCATCCATGCTATCAGTCAAAAATCTCAATAATGTAGGCCTACATGTGGAATGTAGACACTCCTTTGTTTCAGCTACAATTCAGAATAAGTTTTCATAATATTATCAGGTTTTAAGAAGCAAATTATTATGTCACAGCACACAATGTGGATGTCACTAAACTGTTAGGATAAATGAAAAGAAAAGTATATGTATATTATTTATCAGCTTTATTAAATAAGTTTACAGACTCACGTAGGTAGATCAATTTGGTGCTTCTGCAAAATCAAACCATTATTCAACTGCCAAATGCCAAGATAAATAGCCCCCCCCCCCCCCCCCGAAAATATTATTTATCAGCAAAATTTAGAATAACTGTTTTTAAACAACCAGGCTGGTGGATATCATCAACTGAAAGAAAAAAAGTATCAGAAAATTCAGGGCATCGTCGATTGTGCTGTTGTCTTCCAGTCAGTCAGTCAGTTTGATATCCAACAACAACAACTTGGACTATTTGGTTGGCTTCGACATAAATCATCAGCCGACAAATACTTTACGATATATAGAAATGACGGGTGGTGTACTATGAATCATTGAGTTGTAATGACATCAATTGGCGACAATAAACTTACCAGAAAAACGGCAAAAATCGCATTGTCCATCTCTACAAGCTGGAGGGCCGCCATGTTAAATCTCCCGGTGGATGGGAGGTGGAACCCGACTACAGAAGCAAGGCCCATTGCAATGCATTGCAATGGGGAACCCCATTATTTCAATAGTGTCCAACAAGTTGGCTTCAAAATTTCGTCGGGAACCATAGCAATCCCTATTGGAAATCCCATGAGTGGTGGGTTCCCCATATGACAATTATTTGGCGTGAGATTTCACGTTGCTCTTCTAGACCTTCGTCTGATCGACGGAGGTAAAAATACAATCAAGTCGGGTGGGCTAATTCCACAACTGACTGGTCCGCAGTGCTGCTAATCAAGCACTGGTGATAAGTTTGGATGAGATTCACATGCATGGTAACTGTGTAGATTATAGAAAAGATTTTGGAACATTTTTTATATATCGGGCCAAGTATACTCTACAATAATGGGACAATAAATGTCAACGTTCCATATATATTCACTACCGAGGGATGAAGGTGGACAGCCTGAATTAGATATATTATTGATGATTTCCCCGATTATACAAAGGAACTTCGAATGTGTCCAAAATGATAAGAGCCATAAAAGGGCAAACAGGTCACAGATATGAATTATTCTCCTTCCGGGGCTACTTAGAATCGTTCACTTGATTCCGGTTAGATATATTTGAACTAGGATTCCATTTTAATTGCATTTCGTATATATATATCTACGGAAACACGTATTATTTTAAGAACGACGTATTATTATATAAGGCGGACTGGATTCCCTTAGTTGTATTTACAGCAGGAAAAAGGTGATACCTATCACCCCGTAAAGGTGATGAGTTAGAGCCATCAGCCTTTTTTATGATCACCTTTGAAAACGATGTCCATCACCTCCAAATAGTGATGAGCAATGATTGTAAATTTAGGTCATCACCTTTTAAGGGTGATGAGACAAAATCATCACTCCTAAAAGGTGATGCCTCCAACTCATCACCTTTTAAAGGTGATCCTTAAAACTGTAGTAAGACCACAATGTCCTAATGTACGAACTGTGTTGGAGTATTTTGTAATCAAATCACCAACTGTAAAATAACAACAAATATACTGCACTTTGTATCCAATGTAATGTTATCGGGGAAGTACAAATGGAAGAAGTAATATATCTTTGAGTATCAAATCCTGAAACAGAATATCTGGAAGATACTGCCTTCAGCCTTCCAGATATTCCGTCCCAGGATTTGATTCTCAGAGTAAAGTAATATGAGCCCACAGGTCGACAGTCTGACCATACATTCCAAAGATCACGATCAGATCAGGTGACTCAGAACGCTCATATATCAACTTGTACCACTACGTCCCTTACTCTACTTGTTCTCATTGCTGGGAACACGGATAATAAGGAACACGAGTTGGTATATGAGCGTACTGACCCAGTGACCCAATCGAGAAGAGATCGCGGTCAGTAATGCTGATTAAGGAATTACAAGCGTCTAGTCCGTCATTCATAATCCAGCCGTCGTCCATTAGAGAATATCCGCGTCCATAATCCAAAGACCTATTTCATATTCCATATAACAGTATTAGCACCAAATTAAAAAAGACAATCATAGTATACATAAACATAAGCTTGTTTCCTGCAAGAGAGAAGCGGTCAACAGTTTTCAATGATGCTGGCAAGACATCATGATGCTCCAAAAACACCAAATCCGTATCGCTGATCAGCATTCCCAATCCATAATTCGCTGCAAAGTCGTCATCCAAAGAACGATGCATCTCAGTCACGCTCTGACCGCGACTGTTCACACGAGTACCTTGAGGATCCTGAAGTACATGGGCTCACACGGCCCCTAGCCCCGGGCCAAGCGGAACCAGACACAAGCCACGAAACGTAGCGCCATAGATCTTGCACGCTACGTTCGCACCTTGCTATCAGCATGCGACATGCATCGCCAAATCTGAGAAACTCTGAGTGGAGGCGCCCGGTGGAACAGCCCTGCCCCACAAGCCTCTAGCACACGAGACCTATTTTTGAAAACTTATAGGTGGTCTGATAACCGACTATGCAATATATTTGTTGACCAGTATGATATACCAAAATATTCCTACTACCATGCTGAATACAAATATGATACCTATTTAGACGAACATTGTGGAATAAAGAATATAATTTTAAGAAGGAGGGGGATGTGAGAGATTTTGACATTTTTTGGTCAGGTTGAAATTTTCAAAAAGGCACTAAATTATTAAGCGCGTATTATTTCATCTCAGAAAGATAGGAAACACCATTAAACACAAGAAAATATGACTATTTCTTTGAACTAAGTGAAAAAAATGACTGTGGAGCAAAATTGACCAAACATGTAATGGATTTCTTGAAGTAAAAATTTGAAAATTGAAGAAATGCAGTGACTGTTTAACTCACGAATAAAGTTGAATCATCTCTTCGTTGAGGGTAAACAAGAACCTACTTGAAGTTGTTGGAATATAGAATGCTACACGTGGTCAAACAAACAGAATTGTTCAGAAAAATGGCGTTTCACATTTCTCCCTGCTCAGGTGGATTTTTTCCGACCTCGATGCATTAACCATTTGTACAAAATTGAACACCTGTCAATCAAAGTCAATCTGAATGCGGACAGTCACTCAACGTGTTGTTATTGTTTCGTGTTGTTGTTGTTGTTGGCACATGGTCCAGAAGACTAATGTCATTCAGCTACGCACGTTTATGCTCGCCCATTCCGGCAGACCCGTCATGTAAGACAACTTCAATCGGCAACACTTTGCGTGCAATATACTTGGCCCTTTTCACTCCTTGGTTGAATGGCTCCCCACATGTAGTCACCTATTGTATCTGTCTTACATGACGGATTTGCCTCCATTCTCATCGAAAAACACTTTCAGAACATGCGATTGGAATGCAGAACCATTCAGCAGGGAGGGCTACTCACCGAAATTCACTATACTACCATCATTGCTGTCTAAGTTTCATGTAATTAGACGAATGATCTGTTTTTCCACAGTTTTACCAAATTATCAAATCTCGCGCGATTTCTGGCGAAGCATGCGACAGGATATTAGAGTAAGGCGGCTCGAAAAAGTACATCTCTAGAGAGGTTGACAAAAATGATTTTCTGCAATGAAACTGTCGAATTAAATATGTTGTATGCTAAATATCACCATATTTCACTGAATTATGATGCTTCCTTGATGTTTATGCATGTTATGGACGATATTTTGGACATGCCTATTTGGGCGTATGAATATTATTGAGATATGATGGGTCATCTTGTTTGGAAAAGAAGCACGCTCTGTCACATTCCGAACTCTGTGGAATCGAAGCGCTAAATTGATCTCTATGTCAACAGATGGGCTGAAAAGTACGTATCTTACTGTGTATTTGTGGAAAATTTGAATTTGATATCTGCTATAGTTTATTTTCTATTGAATTATCTTTATTTCGTTATGACGTCGAAGGCAAAATGGCGAGATTTCAGCGGTCATTTGTCTACACGTGCAGAATCGAAAATGTATGTACGACCACGTGCTTCAGGCGAAATGGATAATTTTGCTCGTATGATCTCCAAACTTAGTCGAGTCATTTTATTTATCGTTTTCCTGGCCTGTTATAGTATTTATTTTCTGAAAGTCGCTTCGCGAAATTCTTTGTCATTTCGTTTCATTTTTGATTCACAAAGGTATTGAAAACATTTTTCCCCCAAAAAAGGAATACATTTTTTGTCATTCAGTTCATTTCTCATGGTATCTTTATGGTCATTATACTGATGAGGGGCGTTTTTGGAAAAGACTGGGCAAATTTTTTCCAAAATCTCAAAGATCCTGATGATCCTTAAAAAAAACAATGCTTCTAGGCGTTGTCATCAGAAGTCAATAGAGAAAACAGTTCTACAAAAGTAATTTATGTGTGGCAGACAGACGAACTCCAAGGCAAAGAGTTACAACTCTGACTGAATTAAAACGCTCATCACCGAAGAGAATGGAAGGGGGGACGTGTCAATTGATGCTAAATGTGTACTTACATGTACCTGAAGTAAAACAAATATTACCAAATAAAATTAAATCTAATTATGCAATTTCATTGCATGGAATATATTTTTCACAAGATAAATCTTAAAAGAAATTAATTGCGAGATTTTCTTACGTCTGTACCTGTAAACAAGAAGGGTGACAGGCGAACATTATCGGTACCGCCTGTAATGATCTGTATAGGCTAACAAGATATATCTGTATGTAAAACAGAGGTAACAAATAAGTAACAATACTAGTCCGAGAATAACCTTACGCCTGCATCTACTGGCACAATAACAGTGTTCGGGAGACTTCCACAGTTCCAGTAACTCTGCAGAGTCCCAAGAATGACTAGTGATCGTCAAATCCATCTTCATCTCACAAAGGTCAAAGTTTGGTCGGTCCATGTGAAATCCAGGTAACGTTTTAACGTTGTAACCCAGAGCTTCAATACATAGACCAACATATACGTCTTCCATCTTAAACACAGGGACATCTCTAGAGATCTGGTACACGGCTTTGGCAACGTTCATCGGCATGATGTAACCGGGGCCAGCGCAATAATTGGGATATACGTCATGGGGGAAGGACTGGTAAGATGCAAACCACTTTGAATTTGTATTTATCCGCCACGGATATTCCCCAAAATAACAGATTCCCCCTAAAGTATTGTGCAATGTCCCTCTATCACCCCCCAGCAGCTTGAGTAACGCTGGAGCATTCAACCATACGTCGTCGTCAATTTTCATTACAAACCTGGCCGAGGGACACCTCTCAGATGCCCATTTCTATCCCATGATCGTTTTGAGAGTCAAGTTATCATAGGCATCTATGAAATTTTCTTGAAGAATATCTTGGTGAAGTTCGTTTTCCACCAGCACTTCTTTGTTAATAACATTGTTATCACTCATCCCCATGAGAAACACATAGCGGACCCGGTCAGTGTTGTTCCGCGAATAGCTAGCCCACGTGTTCCGAACAGCGTTGCGTCTATTTTTGTTCTGTGGGCTGATGAAGATCAGTAGAAGTACATCAATCTGAGATAGCATATACACCTCACTCCGCTCTTCTTCACACACGGCTCTCTGTTCAACCACATAGGTATGAGTATGTGGGAAACACGACTTACACTTATCGGGACGTCGACTTTGCCCAGCTACAACAATATAACTATCTTTGTCGATCAGTTTTCGGTACAGGAAACCTGTCACCGAATCGTCTGGGCTGATATGTCTGCAGATATAAACATATGCCATTACAACAACAGCTAGCATCCATAATGAAATCCATTTCACCTTCCATTTCATTGTAGCGCCTGTAAACGGTATCACGTGTACTGACAGGTGACAAACCAACCACACCGTTTCTGAGTGTAAGATTATTATCAGGACTTCCGGCGAAACTGATTGGCCATTATACCTGACTGGGCTAGAAATGTTCTGTGACGTATCGGTATTTTGAAATGTTTCTATGATATATGACTCTCAAATATATCAAAACCGCCTCTTCAAATTTTAATCGGAAAAATATCTGGGTCGGTTTGATTGACCGAAATTGCCGTAATGGTGTCGAGCGAGATGACCCTATTTCTGTTGGTCTTATCTCGAAAATAAAATAGTGGGGAATGTATGCTGATTTTTTTTTATATATTTGAGTGAAAAGGCCAGGCTGCCTGGTGTGGTGGATCATTTGTTGCGGCGAATATAAGGGAATATATTTTTCTCACGATGTGTTCAGCCAATTTACTACATATTAAGTAAGGCGATTATTTAATTGTTTCTAAACTGACAGCACACCATCGCCCCCACAGGGGCTCGTTACCGTTATTAATTGGTTAATTAGGTTGATTACAAGGGAGGGGGGGGGGGGTCGAGGTAGGGAATAAATGGGGAAGGGAGGTCAATCAAGTCGGAGCCGTCACCTCACCACGCTCACAAACCTCTTGTTTTATATCCCCTTGTCTTCGAAAAGCGAATAAGCTTCCCTTTCAACAGATCGAGAAATGGTTAAAACGCATATATCTTACTTAACCTTCTCCCGGACTGGCCTCTTTATGCAAAAAGTCCATTTACCCGCCAAATTTTAACCGGTATTTACAGACGGTCGAGGATAGTAGTTTCCATGCACCACAATCAAGTGGCCTGTTATTTGTTATTTGTTGGACTTAGATTAGATTTTTTCCAGCAATTTTCACATGTTGTTGGGGCACTGTATTTACCCGTCCAACAATTTACGAGCTAGAAAAAAACCTGTCCGAAAATAACGAAACTGGCACCGACGGAGGATCGAACATTCTTTGCTCCATAGTCAGGCATCTTACCCCTGAGCCATGGAAGCAGCTGAGAGCAACCGTTGGATCTTTTTTAATATACCTAACACAAACCTAACCCTAACCCTAACCCTAACCCGTATCCAGTAATACTGATTTAACGCTAATTAGCGCAAATTTGCATCCTAATTAGACGTAATCACGCTTAACAGCATTCAGTCACGTGATTTCATGGCCTAAAGTCACGTGATTTCATGGCCAAGTCTACTTGATTGTGGTGCATGGGGAACTATCCTTAACCTTTACGGACTGAAGAAGTACAGCTGGCTTTTCAAACTACAAGTGTTCCTGGATAAGGAACTTGGTATAAATAATTTAGACAGCACACAGTGCAACATAATTAAGTCTCGACTAAAGAATTATTTCACAGACAAGTTTCTCAACTCTATAAATGTGGATGCCTCAGATGGCTCCAGAAATAAAATGAGAAGTTACAGATTGTTCAAGAAGATGTCAGTTTTTCTCAAAACTACGTTTGAGTAACCACAAACTTAAAATCGAAACTGTTCGACATAAAAGGCCCAAGATACCTGTGGCCCAACGACTATGCCAGACCTGTAATTCTGTTCGGGATGAGATGCACTTTGTGTTGTTTCGCCAAAAATTTGCGCAAACGAGAGAAATATTGTATTCTAAAGTAATTACAATTGAACCAAATTTCTTGGCATGGTGCGATACCGACAAATTTGTCTATCTTATGTCTTGTAGTCACGCGGCACTCATGAATACTATATGCACATCACTTTACCAGTGGTCACAAGGCCCAGTGCTAAATGAGGTGTATTAGCCACCAACATTGTAGGGTAGATAAAACTTCACTTGTAAAAGTTATTCTGATGGCTAAATATTGTATCTTTCTAACAATTATTCGGATGTAATTGTACATAACGTACATGTATATCTATTACATACTCGTATGTGAAGAATTTATTACCTTATATAGGTCATACCAGCATATAAAATCTTCCCTCACAGATGTACCCGCCAGCAATGCATATACATGTATTCATAATGATTATGTATATATTTTAACCCTGTGGCACTTTATTGTTGTTTGATTTGTACTATACACAGTTTGGGTGTCTAATTATTGTGGTTTGTTTTGTACTCTACCCAGCTTGGGTGTTCTGTACAATAAATCTTTGAATCTTTGACCAAAATCTCGATAATTCCTCTCGCCACAGTGCCCGAGAACGGGCGAGACTGCCTCACCAGGCCCGAGTTTGTCGCGAGCCGTCAGTCGCTATGCCCGTGGTGGCTGTAAGGGCAACAGTCGAAACGCTGTATGATATGCAAGATGGTCAAGGGTTCTCCTTTGGCTCACAAATAGAAACCTTGCCTTTGTGAAGATGGAACTGAGCGGCATGGTATAAATAGTTTTAGATACGAGAATGCCAAATTATGGAATGATCTCCCCGAACATATACGAGCGACTACAATTTTTAACGATTTTAATAAACTAATTACTGTATGGAATGGGAAGGAATGTAACTGTTCCATATGTCGCCAGTAGTGTGCCCGCTATTTGATTTTGAGCAGCCATATATTTGAATAGATACAGAAAAGAAGTTATTCCACTTCTCCCAGTAACAGTCAAAAAGTATTTGTGATATCGAACTGTGATAAAAATGTTTTATTATTATTGTATATATTTGTATTTTTATTATTTTTTTGTTATTAAAAGTCGGTCGTAAAAGCTTCACGGAGCTTGTGTTTTGCCATGTTCCCTGTACAAATGTATACCGACTATAAATAAAATTGACTATGACTATGACTATGAGGACTGCCGAACAAATTCTTTATTGCGATGGAATGAACATTCCAACTCCTTTGTTATTCTAAAAGTAATATGCTAATGTTGAAAGTTAACGCTGTTGTAAGAACCGTAATAATGGTAACTTTATTACATAGGAGGGTTGCTCAGTTTGTGAACAGATTTTTTTATTTTTTATTTTTTTGTATAATATTTTTATTCATTTTTCTGGTGCCACATTACGCAGTCAGGTACATAATAATAATAATAATATACGTAGGTACAGCTTGATAATAAAAATATTCCTGAAACATTGTACACATGCATCTACTTCTGATAAACATCAATAATGTATTACCTCTGCATTCAAAATACCGTGAACTAAAGACAAAGTAGGATTCTTGTTTCTCCACTATGCATACTAAGTGATAATAATATCTCGGATAGGGCAGTCAGTTCACTTGAGTTATCTAAAATAATGGTGGAACAGAGCCCATTTTTTATTGAAATTATCCATCTGATCTTCTACATTTGCTCTCTAAAGTTTCGTTTTGTAAGAACAGCTGAATATCAGCATTAATGCTTTTAAGTTTAGTTTTGAATCATTCAGCTTTGTTCTATATATGTATTCCTTTGTAAGAGTTAAATTGTTCAGAACGTCTTGCTCCCGCCCCCAGCCCAATATAATTGTATCCGCAGAAACACTACCTCTTAGCTTTCCTACATTTTTACACAAGTTTCCTAGGTCTTGCCAAAGTTTCTTAAGCGTTTCGCATTCTACGAAGACATGTTCAATAGTTTCTCTTTTATTTTTTGCAAAAAGCACATTGATCATTTTCAGTCTTTCCTATTCTATGTAGCAAAAAGTTTGTACTCAATATTCTGTGAATAAATCTGAACTGAAAATCTCGCAGTTTGATAGACCTACTGCTCTGTATGATTGAAGTAAATACGTTATTCCAAGTTATTCCCCCTTCTTTATTTAGATATTTCTCCCATATGGAACAAGCTTTGGCATTTGTATATGTACTATTATTTAAAACGTCGTAAAATCTCCTGCACCCCTTCACTTGCCTTAACAATATACTTAGATACTGGTTAAATTGGGGATTATATTTGTCAATGAGGGAGTAATTCTTGTCCAAATCTAATTTCTATTGTTCAAGGATTGCTTTTATCAGCCTGTTGTAATCAAGAAAGTTTCCTTTTATCCCATAAATGAGCTTCAAATCGGTGAAATCCATTAACTTTCCTTCGTTACTAACACTGTCTCTTGAATTTTTAATTCCACTTTTATACCATTGTTCAATGTATAGGTTGTGTACTCGAAAATGTTGATTATACAATAATGGTTCGTTTAGTATGACTTGCTGCTTGAAAAAATATCAGCTTGTGGTGTTTCTAGCACAGCAACTGTGCTATTGAAAAGTTACCTTGAAAATCGCAACCAGAGGGTCAAAATTGGCAACAATGTCAGTAATGGGCACAAATTATCAAGGGGGTTCCCCAGGGCTCGATCCCGGGGCCCCTTCTATTCAATGTGTTTCTAAATGATATTTATTTCTGTGAAACTATTAGTTCTGTCTATAATTTTGCTGATGACAACACAATCTCTTATGCAGATGAAAACTTTGAAAAAATGATGAAAATAATCACACAAGATTGTCAAATTATCACTACCTGGTTCGAAAACAATAAAATGAAAGCTAATATGGAAAAATACCAGGCTCTGTCCATCGGACATAAAACACGCAGCAAATGTCCTGCGTTTCTTATAAATGGCGTAGAAATCAAATGTGAAGAAACTGTCAAATTGCTCGGTGTCAACATAGACAGTATGTTAAATTTTAGTGAGCACATTTCTGTTATATGCAGAAAAGCATCACAGCAGCTGAGCGCTCTCAAACGTATGAGCAGGTATTTAGATATTCAAACAAAACTTGCCATTTACCACTCCTTTATCATATCAAATTTTAATTTCTGTCCGCTTGTCTGGCACTTTTGCAATTTGAAGAGCTCTAAAAAAATGGAAAAAATCCAAGAGCGTGCTCTTCGTTTTGTATACACCGATTTTAATAGTGATTATGCTGTTTTAGTTAGAAAGGCAAATCTCCCCAGTTTACATGTCCGAAGAGGACAACGCCTTATGGCATCAGAGGTTTTTAAAAGCCTTCATAAACTAGGGCCCGAAATTTTATCTCAAATGTTTTCTCTTATGCACCCAGCCTATAATTTTAGAAATGAAAACCGTTTCATTTTACCTAGAGTCAAGACAACTAGATACGGCTTACGCTCTTTTACTTATGCTGCATCCAAACTTTGGAATGAACTCCCTAATGAATTTCGGATATGTGAAAATATAAAGATTTTTAAAAGAATGTTGTCTAAATGGAACGGCGCAAATTGCACCTGTTCCGTTTGTAGGTAATTTTTATCGCTTTGATGCATGTCTTCTATCCGATTTTCTTCTTTTTTTTACATATTGTATATTTCTATTACTCTTTTCTAGTCGATTTAAATAGCTCATCTGAGCTAGTGTTACAATGTTTACTATTGTATCGACTTAAAATCAAGTTTGTCTATGTCTATTTGTCTATAGTATATGTTCAGTTGTTTTTGCTTTCATGACTTTTTGAACACAGTACCAAGCTTGGAATGTATCTTTCCAAAAGGGATTTTCAGCTTTATCTATCAATATTTTTAAGTATTCGGCTCCAAAAGTACATAACTTCTCGTGATTTTCTAACCCAATAATATTTTGCCATTTTCCCTCTTGTGAAATAATCTTTTTTATCCAGGAGACCTTTAAAGATTGTATAAAATATTTCAAATTAACCATTCTTAATCCCCCATGCTTATAATCCTGTGTCACAATAACCCTTTTAATTCTGTCAGTTCCGCCATTCCATATTAATTTGAAAAACAAAGAGTTCAGCTCCTTCAGGTCACATTCTAGTGGGTGTGGCAAGGCGAGGAAGAGGTGCACGAGCTTTGATAGGGCTAGGGACTTAATCACAGTTACTTTAACAAATAGTGTGAGGTTTCTGAGCTTCCTTCTTGAAAGTTCTTTTTTAATATCATTCATCTTAGAAAGATAGTTCATCTTCCATATGTCATGAAAGTTCGTAGGTTTATTCCCAAAATTGTGCGTTCCGTTACCCAATTCAACTTTACATCCTGACAGAGTGTTGTTTAACAGTGCGCAAAGATCCAATCCACATCGCATGTGTTTTCTCAACATTGATTTTTAAACCAGAGAGTTTGTAAAATTCTTCTAAACAATGCAGTGCCTCTCTCAAAGATTGTTCAGAACCGTCAAGGATTAACTGAGTATCGTCCGCATATTGGCTGATTTTATATTCTGTCTTGTTTATTACAAGTCCTAAAATGTTTTTATCGTCTCTAATGTTGTACCTAAGACTTCTGCGCAGAGTATGAATAAGTAAGGTGATATTGGGTCACCTTGTCGACAACCTCTAGTTATATCGAAAAACGAGGACACACATCCGTTTTGAATGATGCAACTTTGAATGTTGTTGTAGAATAATTTTAGCCAACTTTGAATAGATTCTCCGAAATGAAAAGCTTTGACAGTTTCATTTATAAAATTCCAAGATACAGAATCAAAAGCTTTTTCAAAATCTATGGGTAGTAAAAGTCCAGGGATGCTTTTTGTTTCGAATAGTACATCGTATAGTAGTCTTGTATTTTCACTTATACATCTGCCTGGAATAAACCCCTTCTGGTCTTCATTTATAAGGTTGTTTAGTGTCGATTTGATCCTATTTGCAATACAAGATTAAATAAGCTTGTATCCAACATTAAGAAGAGAGATCGATCACCAGCTTTTTAATAAATTTCTTGATTTGTTTGGCTTAGGTAAGCACGTGATAACCCCTTGCCTCTGAGTAATGGGCAGTTCTCCTTTATTAAAACTAGTGTTAGCTGACCGTAAAACAAATCCCCCAATTTTTGTCCAAAACATCTTGTAAAATTCAACTGGAAACCCATCCAAACCTGGACTCTTTTCATTTTGTCTTCCTCAAAGCATTTGTGAGATCTTCATATGTTATGTAACCTTCTAAATGCTGTGCTTCTTTATCCGATAGTTTGTTCAGATCTGTTTTATTTAGATAATTGTGTATACTTTCTGTATCATTTTTGTGCTTGTCTGTGCATAATTCACGGTAGTATGTTTTTTGTTCCTGTAGTATATCTTTAGTGTTACTTTTTCCCATCGTCTGTTGTGAGATTACTTATAAGTTTGTTTGTATAGTTTCTTTTCTCAAGGGTCAAAAAGTATTTAGTTGGTTTTTCACCTTCATTAATAGATCGAGCTTTTGTTCGTGCAATAATACCCCGAGTAGTTTTATCTGGAATTGTTTCTAAATCTTTTTTGGCCTGTGTTCATTTGAAACATTTAAAAAGTCTTCACACACTTGTTTCTCTAAACTGGTGATTTTGTTTTCCAGGTCCTTTTCAGCTTTCAAATCTTTTTTCTTTTTTAGTGACGAAAATTTTATTGTTTCTCCTCTTATTTTCAACAGTAATGTTTCCAAAAAGAGTTGATCGGTTATGTCGAATTGTATGTCTGTTGATGGTATGTCTGATATTTTATCACGATTGTAAGGCAGTAACGCATATTCTTCTATTGTGGAGTCTATCAAAGTGTTAATTTGCTCTGTTGATGTTGATTAGTTTGGCTTCCCAGACTTCTGATCCACACATGCATATTGGTTCAATTATGGCATGGTACATCTTCATGTACGTTCGCGAGGTACCAGAACAGATAGTTTGCTTTAATTTGAACCATGCTCGGAGGGTCTTTCCGTGCAGATTTTCCATAACCAACTGGAAAGACCCGAAACAATTGAAAGTCATACCTAAGCAAATGTATGATTTGACAATCATGTCAATGTTAGAGCCATCATAGAGGAAGGAGTGGTTCGTTCTTACTACTTTAAATATGCTATTCAAAATGATTATTTTAGTTTTCTTTATATTGATTTGTAGTTTCCATTTCCTACAATATTGAGAGAGCTGTGTTAGTGAATGTTGCAGGCCTGTAGCTGATGTGGAAAACAGGACTAGATCCTCTACTAAGAGAACATGGGTAACAGGTATTCCATTTAACCTTGGAGAAATAGGTGTAGAAAGTTGTCACCTATATCGTTCAAGTAAAGATTGAATAGCATAGTATTGCATACACGGCCTTGCTTAACACCAATTTTAGAATATATGGGTGTGGACAGGCCAGAATTTGTTTTGTGTACACAGATTTGAGGTACATACTATTTATTAAAATGACTATTTTCCCATTGATGTGTTGCAGTATAATTTGTAAAAGAGACAACCAAGCCTGCAGATACTGTCAAACGCTACTGAGATCAATAAAACACGCGAAGAGGTTTTTTTCTTCTTGGCTTTATATTTGTTTATTAGGGTGTTGAGTTTATAAATGTTGTCTATTGTACTATGCTGTTTGCGAAAACCATGTTGCTCGAAGTCTGGTAGATTATTGACCTTCAGATAACCAAATACACTGCAATTGATAATTGATAGAAACACTTTAGAGATGCAGCTACCAAGAGCAATGCCCCTATAATTTGTCAAGTTATTCTTGTCTCCCTTTTTGTGTATCTAAGATTAGGATAAAGAGTTTGAGAAAATGGTCAAACAGATATTGAGCAGAGACCTTTAAAATCTCTTTCAAAATCATATCTGGGCCATTAGATTTGTGCACTTTTAGCCTTTCCTCAGCATCAAGAAATTTTGATGATGTTATTGGATTATCTAGCACTGTTACTGGAATTTTATTTTTGCAACTTGTGTTTTTAGTAGCATCTACTAGGAAGTCCTAAACACATTTATGGAATGGCAGGATATCGCAGTCTGGGGTGTTTTGTCTATCAAAATGAGCGCCAAGTGTTTAGTTGAATATTATCAGATTCATTATCATTACCATCTACTAAGGATCTGATTAATTTCCAGTATTCTTTGGGGTTTGTAGTATTTATTTCATCTAGTTTATTTATAATGCTTTCACGATAATAATTCTCTCGCCACTTTCTGTATTTTTTTAGGCATCCCTGGGGATGGCTTATGTGTTTGTCATTTTCTTCTTTCTTCCGCTTCCGCTTTCGCTCACTTTTCGTTTCCGTCGGATAACTTTTGAATGCCTTTGTCAGTCAACTTCAAATTTGTGGTGGGCATTGGTCCTGCCTAGGGGAAGATTACAGGCGTCTGGTCCTTCATTCATAATTCAGCCGTCGTCCATTAGAGAATATCCGCGTCCATATTCCAAAGACCTCTTCCATATTCCATATAACAGTATTAGCACCAAATAAAAACATGTGGCTGTTGCCATCGGGACCCCTCGGGCCGGGCCCAGAACAATTGTGGAAATAATGTTTCTGACCCCAACAACTCACATATTTGGGGTGGGCATAATTTTACCTGTATGATATAGATCATAGACAGACAAAACAATATAGCAATAGAGCAGTGATTACCTATAGTAGATGTAGTCGAACGATTACTGTCTATTCACAGCAATCCACACAGGTTTGTGTGAACTCCTGAAAAACACATCCCATGGCACCGACTTTCAATAGGCTTCTGGTACTGGCTGTATTAAACAACTGTATGAAGTTTCATTGTTGTGAGTGAAGGACTTTTTGAGATAATGTGTTTACAAGGATATGGACCAACAGACATGTATAAAGGGGCAGAACTCCTGAAAAACACATCCGATTACACCGACTTTCAATAGGCTTCTGGTACTGGCTGTATTAAACAACTGTATGAAGTTTCATTGTTGTGAGTGAAGGACTTTTTGAGATAATGTGTTTACAAGGATAAAAACAGACAGACATGTATAAAGGGGCATAACTCCTGAAAAACACATCCAATGGCACCGACTTTCAATAGGCTTCTGGTACTGGTTGTATTAAACAACTGTATGAAGTTTCATTGTTGTGAGTGAAGGACTTTTTGAGATAATGTGTTTACAAGGATATGGACCAACAGACATGTATAAAGGGGCATAACTCCTGAAAAACACATCCGATTACACCGACTTTGAATAGGCTTCTGGTACTAGCTGCATTAATCAACTGTATGAAGTTTCATTGTTGTGAGTGAAGGACTTTTTGAGATAATGTGTTTACAAGGATAAAAACAGCCAGACATGTATAAAGGGGCATAACTCCTGAAAAACACATCCAATGGCACCGACTTTCAATAGGCTTCTGGTACTGGCTGCATTAAACAACTGTATGAAGTTTCATTGTTGTAAGTGAAGGACTTTTTGAGATAATGTGTTTACAATGATATGATGGACAGACGGACAGACGGACGGACAGACGGACGGACGGACAGACGACGGAGGCAACGACAATACCGCTCGGGCAGAATCTGCCCGAGGGGTAAAAAGACAGTCACAGACACCTATTGTTTTTCAGCGCTGTTCGAAACTATGAACTGGGTTTTTATCGGCAAATCTCATTATATGCAAATCTTTTCCGTCGGATAGCTTCCGAATGCCTTCGTCAATCAACTTTTAATTTGTTGTGCATATTGCTCCTGTCTAGGGGAAGACACCTATTGTTTTTGAGTTCCGTCCGAGACTGGATACTTGTGTTTTATCTACATTTGTTATTATATGCAAATCTTCTTATATGCAAATTTCCTTTTTGTTCAATCTTTTCCGTCGAACAGCTTCTGAATGCCTTCGTTAATCAGCTTTAATTTGCTGTTCCTATTGCTTCTGTCTAGGGGAAGACACCCATTGTTGTTAAGCTCTGTCCGAGACTGGATAGTTGTGTTTTATCTACATTTTCTGTTATATGCAAAAATTCTGGACCATGCATATATGGTGAACTGGCTGTCTCTCTTTGGGTACCAATTCCATATTCTCATTTGCATAGATAGCACATCAGTGATTGATTCACAGTTATGACTGTCAAAATAGTCTGAAGCCATTTGCATCTAAAGTACATTGAGTTCCTGGTAAAATTTGCATATAACAGAAAATGTAGATAAAACACAAGAGACAGTGGCCTTGCAAAGTCACTGACATAGACACATTAATTCAAGAACATCTCGGTGCCAAATCTAGGTAGGAGGTACAGGTAACAAGACCATGTGGTAGGGTTTTTTTTGTGCTGGTCCACCTATAGGTGGCGACACCTGGAAGCAAAGTTAAAATTAAATTTCCGGACAACAATTCTCTGAAATATTGAACAGATTTTATCTGTGGGAAGCTGAATACAGAGATCTAAATGATATCTGTGGACGACCGTGCCCCTGTTCTTGTCCCTGTCCTTGTCCAAGAAAGTTGTTTTGAACTTAGAAAATTGTTCCTGTCCACAGCTTCTCGGCCCCACGCTATGTCTCCTATGTCGCCCTCCACCCTCCACCCCCCAATTCTCATATATTCCGAGAGATTATATGGTGCTATACTTTGGCGGGAGAATCCCCGCAGTACCGCCTTAAATGAAGGACAACATTCCCTTCACATTAGCTATGAAATCATTCTATTCCACATAATATGATTTACCCTAAAGCTTTTGCATGAACCATATTTTATTTCAGAAGTATAATATGAAATAACTGGCGGGGGGAATCCCGCAGTACCGAACCCCTGTTAGTTTCAAATAATTGTATTCCAAATCATATGATTTACCCTAAATCTTTTGCACGAACCATTTGTGTCCACGCATGTAACTTACTATATTAATTACAACTGAGTTTCTAAAGTTTGGGTGCACTGTGCATACGATCAATTTCCTGAATTGAATTGAATTCAACCTTGTGGTTCTTCAAACTGACAGATGATGGCATGCAGTTGTCAGTGTGGTTGCTTCATGTACAGGGAGCTTTCTATGGCTTTCATGTCAGCACACCCATCACTACCCACGAGGAGAGCATGTCCCCACCACCAGGGCGCCGAGCCGCACCCTCTATCTCCCAAACTAGCCCTCGCCCGACCCTCATATATTGTGTTTGAGCATATATATCCAAAATAGCATTTTCGGACAGTAACTGTTGGACCTGAACGGATTCTTTCAAATTTAGTATGTGGGTACCTTCCCTCAAGGTATCATATGGGACCATGTTAATGATGTTTTTCCTAAGTTTTACGTTTTTACTTTCTTCACAAACAATGACTCTTTCCTTACTAAAGATGCAAAAGGGATGCCTCCTCGATCGTATTCGATCGACTGTGTGTATCTAGTTTTTTTTATACCTTTGGCGAATTTTTATCTAATTCGCTTATTGATGGGGTCAGAAAGATGACTGTTTCTGTCAGTTGGCATAATCTGTTTTAATGCTTTACATTCTGTATCAAACCATTTCCATTTCTGGGCCTATTCATTGTGGGTGCCACCTTGAGGGAAACATCGCCGCGGTAAGAAAAATTGGAGTGAAATCATTATATACTCTATATTCAAGAAAAATCAAAGCTCACATATATAGGCCTAATGGATCCACGTAACTCTTTGATTGCCCGGTACGTATGGTAGTACATATCTAGGTGTTTAAGATACGAGGAACAAAGTATCATTAGATTTTCTACTATTTTGCCAAGACATAACATAAGGCCCGTATGGAACATACGACAATTGTCTAATAAATAAAACTTTACAAAACAGTTGTTCATCGGACTGCCAGCAGAAGGCCACGAAGAATAAATATTGAAAAGCAGTTTCTACACTGTGTCTGCTACAACAAAGACACTCTTAGATATGAACTGTAGTTTGGGTAGTATTTTTAAATAATTCAGATCTTTATCGGCAATTGGGCCTATTCGTCATGTAAGCCAAATTACAAATTACTACATGTAGAGAACCTTGTTGAACTTGGAAAAGCTGCTTGACAAGCTGTATTGCAAACAGTATACCCGATTGAAGTCATACATGATGTACTAAGGTGGGATGGGACGCAATCTTCAAAGTACCTGGTTACGATTGTTATCGGTACCGGGATCGGAACAGTAGCGTGTATATATCGGAATTGCAGTAAATAATTACATATAATCTAATACTACAAAACACAGTTGACAAAGCATAACGTTCAAATACATTAAAACATGTCCGCTGTTGACTACTCTAATCCTCTTCATAGCAGTTTTCCACACAGGTAGTTCAAACCTATCCCTTTCCGTATTGTGAACCCAGACTTGGGGGTGAGGGTACCGGTATTTGTTTTTGTTGTTTTCAAAGTGACGCAATAATTCAATGAGGCATTTATGTCCAAGTTCAATTAATAATTCCTATATTGAGGTGGCATAACACTAAAAAAAAATACTCCGTTGCATTTCACGTGAGTTGACTCCGTTGTTAGATTTGAGAGAGTTACTCCATTTGTTTTTTTGGAGTACTCCGTTCTCGTGAAGGAGTACTTCGATGTTTTTAGAGAGTGACTCCTTCATTTCCTGGCAGCCTATCACCTACAACGGAGTCAGTCCGTTAATTCTTAATTCGTGGAATTCTATTGGTTAATGGTGACGTGTTCTCAGTTTTACTCGCCTGTTTCAAATCGACAAGCCGCCATGTTTATTGCAGAAGGCATAACTTATCTGGCTGAATAGAGGTAAGTTTTCAGTCTTCTCTTCTACATTTTATTCCATGGTTTGTCTGTCTTTCTATCCGCCATTTGGTCGGCTGAATATTCACATCGTAAACGTGTACATGGCACATCTTTGAGGGCGCTCGTCGTCACCAGTATTTACTTGTGCAGTTTGACCTAGTTTTGCTAAATTTATCACAATTGATTTTAACATTCCTGGATTGCAAGCATAATATATCTGAATCATCTTATCTGTTAAAATTGCGTTGATAGCGCTCGCCATTGTTCACGCTTGATGTTTAAAATTATGCCCGCCAATTATGTGGGTCAGTATGTGTCGAAGAGGGAGTATTGGGGTCGGGATCGGGTCAAGTCCCGAGTCGACGACACGACAGTAACCATGGTGACTGATATCTCACCAATCTAGGTAAACCAAGATGGTAAATCAGGGAAATACCATCTAGACGTAACGCTATGAAAACTTCGTGCAAAATGTTCGCTGATATTCTACGAGATCCCATAATCAGCCAATCACGACCATTTTGAACCGTTTCGCTTTGACAATGATTGACGTTTACTTCGCACGGCACAATCTTTTGATATTTTCTACTCCTAACAAAGCCAGACTTTTCGGCGGGAGTAAACTCTTTGATGTTTACGGACCCTGCCGGGAAATGATGCCATATTTGGAAACTGTTTCGGGATAATGTTTATATATTAGACCACGAGCTACCGTGTGTAATTACTGTGGGCGTGATTTTGAAATAGTTACAACCAGCTATCCATCTGATTGGCTAACAATAGTAGTTTCAACTCGCACGGTATTTATATAGGGCTGAATTCAGATATAATATTCCGGGATATTATATCTGAGTTTACTGAGATTGATATCTCACATGACTCAAAAACCTCCAGGCTCGGGTGTAATGAAAACACCAATTGAGTGACAAAACTTGGGCAAAAGTTCAGGTATTTACAAATATAAAATAGTAATTTATTACTTATTCCATGCCCAAGTTCGATCCGAAATTTTGATAAGATAACATATTTATTTAACGTCAGTTTTGAAATACAAAGAACGCTAGCCAAAGGCTAATATCACCGACGATTAAGACAACTAATAATAATGACAATGATAACAAAGTAGATTCTTAAAACAAGTGTACTTAAATATTTCACTAAAAACATTTCACACTGTAATTAAATACTAGTATTACATAAAATAGTTAAATATACATAAAACAATTGTAGGCTGGACTTAAATATTACATAAAAATCAATGTAGACTAGTTGAAAATTACTTAAAACAATGGTAGATTGTAGATAACTATTAAAAAAAATTATAATAATAATAAAAAAAAACAAAAACAAAAACAAATAAAATGACTAAATAATAATAAAAAACGTCTACAGAAATAGTTCGACATGAATTGGAGAGACATGAAGTTAACAGCCTTGTATACTTCGACAAGAATTTTTCGTTTTCTAGATAATTCAAGTGTGGGTAAATTTGCTCTGGATAACAGAGTAACATAGTCCGATGTAAAGTCTTGGTATACAAATTCGAGCGCCCTGTACTATAACATGATATCTACCGCGCGTTCTTAATTTTTATACGGCGGCCCAAAAGGCGGACATATTATGTAATGGCGTTTGCCATCCGTCTGAACGTCTGTCCGTCCCCCGTGTCCGGTCTATATCTGGGGCATTTTTCTATCTACAGTTCCAATTTGTAGTGAGTGGAGGGGGAGACGATGTGTCGCGTACCAAAATGGAGGTCAAGGTCAAATGTCAAAGGTCACTGGCCTAAAAAACAGGAAATCTCTGAACCGTTCGTGTCCGGTCTATATCTGTGATCATTTTCTATCCACAGTTGCAATTTCTTGTGAGTGGATACACTAGGTGGAGACGATGTGTCGCGTACCGAAATTAAAGCCGAGGTCAGAGGTCAAAGGTCATTGTTGCCTAAAATCCAGAATTCTTTGATCATGGACATTTTTCTAGCTACAGTTCCAGTTTTTGGCGAGTGGATACCTTAGGGGGGACGATCTGTCACATACCAAATGTAGGTCGAGGTCAGAGGGCAGAGGTCAAAGGTCAGTGCGGCCGAAAAATCAGGAAATTATTGAAAATTGCAAATTTTTTGTGAGTGGATTCAGTAGGGGAAAAGATGTGTTGCATACCAAAAATTAGGTCACGGTCAAAGGTCACTGTGAGCCCAAATCCTGAAATTCTTTCTGTCTGTAGCTATATTAGGGGGAGACGATGGGTTGTGTACCAAAATTTAGGTCAAGGTTACTGACCCCTAAATCAGGAAATTATTAAAAGTCACATTTTATATGCCCATCGAAGACAAGATCATATAATCCGGTGGGGAGCTCTGTCCATCTATCCGTCTATCCATCCATTAACATTTGTTGTCCGTGCGATATCTCCAGTTCCAAGGTATGGATTGGTACCAAGCATTGGGTAACTTACTCGTTGGGCAAAAAGGTATCCTGTTCATTTTGAGGTCAGTAGGTCAAAGGTCAAGGTCGCAGTCCCCAAAACTGAATCAAGTTTAACTGACTATTGTTAGGTTAGACTATTCAGAGTTGTCTACCCTACGTGTATATGGCATTTGTCCTTTGGAGTTGTCTCCCCTGTTTGATACATGTATGAAACAGCTACATTCAGTTGAACTGTTGTGAAATAAAAACCATGCATTTATTATTTTAACCGGGAGAGGGGACCTTTCTGAACTTAATAATTGTTTATTAACTGAAGAAGAAAGGTTTAATTTATTGCCCAAACCGACACCTGCTTTGATTTATGCCTTGATCTCCGTCAGAGATATACAATACAAACGTTAAACGCCAGTTTAAAACCAAAAGTTATCTCCCCTGGGGAGTTATCCTCCCCAGGGAGTCATCTCCCTTCAGGGGAGCTCTCCCTACTCTCTCCTGGGGAGTTATCCTCCCCCAGAGAGTAGTCTCCCTTTAGGAGAGCTCTCCTGCTCAGCCTGGATATAAAAGCCAGCTCCCACCATACTCTGCCTCTTTCTCGTTTGTACCTCCAGTGGTGCATGTCAGGGAGTTTGATTGCAATACATGTTGTTGTTGTCATACAAGTTGTTGTTGTTCAAAGTTTATTTTCGAAATATTTCCTTTCGTAAATAATGTCTGAGTATTCTGTTCCCATTCCTTCAATCGTGTGGGCGAGTTTCGACACGCTTGACGCCCACTCACGTTGTTTCGCGTGTAAAGATAAATGATGCTATCGAAATAACACATGGGTGAATTTTGGGGATTCTTGTACTTGGAAAAATTATGCTTATGCACGTAGGTCTTGCCTACTGCATGCTACTGAAAACCTCGTTCTATCGGAGGTCGATAGACGCGTTTTTGAAATTGTCTTAGTGAACGACATTAAAATTATAGGGGTTCCGTTTTGGATTTGTACTCCTAAAATTGAAAAGTCCGGCACATTCTTCTGTGTCTGGTAATATTTCCCGTAGTGGACCGTCCTATGGGGAGTTAGCCAGAATGTACTTGAAAGTCTAGCTTTCTCTGGTATAGCATTGTCGGGGAAACCGGTTTCTTTGTTCAGTCAGACAATGGCCAGGTCATGGCGGTCGGATCACTCCATTGTCCCCGTCGGACAAAAGAATTTGATCTCACCGCGTGTACTTCGTCGACTCCTTTGTCATTTGGTCATTCTCTGGCTGTTTCTTACATTAGGAATAAAAATCGTTCTGTATCTCCTTTACGATTTAAATTTTCCACTGCTATTTTATCTAAAGAAAACCGCCTCTCATTTTATGGAAGGGCGTTTCTTCTCGGCTTTGAATGTTCGCATTACGGATTTACGACCTCCATTTGCGACGTATATTCTCGTCCCGTGTTTCGGATCGTCGCGTTTGTGTTTACAGCTGCTTGGCAGAATGTTTACAGTGTCAGACTGAAGGTAAAAGTTTTGTCTTCACGGAATATAAATGCTTCAAAGTATTATGACTTCTGATTATTACAGGCTGCAGAGTAAAAGTTTGCAGTCTGTCATTTGTTCTTGTGTTGCCGACTTTTTCCAATTGTGGGAGGTTTGCTTCTGTGCATGCAGTTCGTTTGCTCCTACCAGAATTTAGTCTCTTGTTTTATCAAGTGTTATAATTTTTTGGATATCATTGTGATAAAAAGAAAACAAGAGGAAACTTGCAGAGTTTTTTTCTCTGTCTTTGTGTTTACGTGTTGTTGTTGTTGCGTTTGTCTTCGTCATTACAAGCCAAAAGCTATACACTATGGCTATTTGTTAAATATTAATGAGCTATCTTATTACTCTCTTTGGGTAATCAAGAGTGTGTTGAACAACAATAGAGATCACGAGATGTTTATTAAGAAATTGTGCTATTCTTTGGATCACATTTTTCTGTTAGTAAATATTGCATTGTGATGTATTCATTTGTCACATCCAAATTTTCCCATCGCTGTATTGAATTAGATGTAAAATTCAAATTGGGTTGAGCTTTAATCTTATTTTCCTTTTCTGAGAAATTATGATTATTTGCTTGAAGTTTATTTCTCCGAGAAGTCTTAGAATTGCTCTCGTTCGACACGTGGGGTATTTATTGAGTCTTTACCCTGTCAGTGGTCGGGTTGGATCAGGCCTGAAGTTTCTCAATCATCGTAAGTCTGTTCCATCCGGCGGTCTTCTTGTTCTTTGTAAGTTACTTGCGTCCGAGTTTATCGGATACAGCCTTGTAAGAAGAACCACAGACTGCTCTTTAGCAATATTTTTCTCCTAGATAGCCTCGTCCAAACATCTTTTGGTCTACAGCATTTATTTCATCCTTATCTTTATTAAGGTAAGACAGCCGGGCGCTTCCGTTTGCGCCACGGAGATTAAGCTGAGCTTGTCTATTTAAAAACCGGATAATTTATTCTATTCCATTTGAGGTTTTATGTGCAGTGGACCTCTTATAAGGGGGCGAGTCTAGTTTGAACATTGTTTTGGTTGGTCAATTCAATTTGTGACATTTAAGACCTTTTAGTTCATCTACCGGCGAGAGACATCAACATGTTGGCTCTCTTCGGGGAATTTTTAATCTTATTTAAGATCTTCCTAGTTTACGCGGAAGTTTCTTGGTGTTGATTGTCAGGGAGGTTACTTCCTCGGAGTAACGCTCTCGTTTAACGCTGGGAACAATGATGGTGTTCATCTCCTAGATGCATTTCAAATCTCATTACAAGTCTCGCAGACTACGACTGTTTTGTTTCGTACTCCACTGTGAAAAAATTCCAGTTTTGACTACAATTTTCAGATTCATCTTCACTAACGTCGTTTCTGTTCTCCTCAACGTCGTTTTCTCGTACATTTCTAAGGTTTTACCCTGCTCTTTCGTGAGCGTATATGTACAATTAATTTGAACTGATTTGTAAGATTTGGGAAAATCACTACGCCGTTTTTTAAGCAACGCCATTCGCGTTTCGCATTACGTCGTTTTTCTCATACAGCTAATAGGACGATTCGGCGATGCGTCTTTATCGCGGGTTTACCCCCATCGCTTGGACCGTTCACATCGCGGTTTACTTACGGTGGTGCCCCTTGTGGTTCGATCACAGGAAGTTCATTTTTCAACTCTTGTTGTTCGAGCACGGAGAGAAAGTAAGTCTCATGCTTCATTCAAATTGATGTAAGCCTTATGGTTACAGAGTGTGACACTTTGTAGCTGGTGCTGTCAAGTTTATGGCTCTCCTTCAAGTGCTTCGTCCCGTATAGATCGTTGGACCAGTTTTCGACGTGGGCATTAGTTGTTTGGTCATCAACTAGTAGGACTTGTCTTCTGTCTTATTACAGACGTCATCCCTCAATCCATTAGGCGGGTATTGACCTCTCTATTTCCACCTCTGTTTTTGGGTGGCAATCCCCCCACATTGTCATGTGGGGTGTTCATTTCAGGCTGATAGTCTAGGTGGGATGCCAGACTTCACATAATTTAAAAAAAAAAATAAAGACGATGTTTTTCAACCCCAGTCGGTCTTTTACATCGCAGCTATCTAGCGAAATGGGCCTATTTCGTCTCCTGGTGCCGAGAACGTGATGCCAATCCCGATTCTGCCTCTGTTTCCTTAGTGCTGATTTCCTTCTCCATCTCCATCGTGACAAGAAGTTTCAAATCAGTATCATGTAGGGGTATCAGTCTGCTTTGGCTAGGGTTTTACGTCTTTCTGCAGGCATCGACATTAGTCTAAACGCCAATATCTCTGCGCTCATTCGGGCGTTCGCGCTACAGTCTCGCCGTACTCGACAGCTGTTACCTAAATGGGATATTGGTGTGGTTCTGTGTGCTCTGATTCATCCGCCCTTTGAACCCTTAGAGTCCGCCTCTATTAAAGCTGTGGCCTACAAGACGGTTTTTCTGGCGGCTTTTGCTTTGGCGTCTAGAGTGTCTGAACTTCATGCTGTTGAGAGATCATCTATGACCTGGACGGCGGATTGGTCTCGTGTATCGTTTCGGCCTATTCCGGAGTTCATCGCCAAAAATGAGTCTGTTCGCTTAGGTCCGTGTGCGCAACGTTTGTACTCCATTCCTGCGTTATCAGACTTTGTACATGGTCTAGAAGACGACCTTCTGTTATGCCCTGTTCGAGCCATACGCCACTATCTCACTCGTACCGATTCCGGTCGGGGCTCGCGTCGTCTGTTATTCTTGTCCCTTCGTCCTTCGGCGACACGTGACATTACTAAGAATACCATTGCTTCGTGGTTAAAGAAAACCTTTAAGTGGTCATATCAATTGGCCATTGACGCTCCTCCGCTACTGTCTTCCGAGGAAATTCGTGCCATCGCTACGTCATGGCCGTTATGGAAGAACTTATCCCTCAATGAAATTGTTCAGCCTTGTGCTTGGACGGCAAATTCCACATTCACTAACTTCTATCTGAGAGACATGTCAGTACAATCAGATAGAGTGACCATGCTTGGGCCTTTGGTGGCTGCCCAGCACGTGGTCTAGTAACTTTTCAAAAAGAGGGGGGGGGGCGGCATTTTGTATCATCGCAGCAAGTCTGCCAGCTTGCTGTATCATCTCATCTCATCTCTCAAACATATCATAAGTCCACATACTAGTTGATCACCAGAGAAGAAGTTATAGCTCAGATTGCAAATCACAGACTCTCAAGTCAACAATCAAGCCTGACACAATGGTGAGTTATATTCTTTACCTTTACTGCGATTCTGCTTGTGTCATTTCAGGTTAGAGCTATGATCTTCTAGATCATATCAACTGAGTCTCCTGACAGTCAACTCACAGTTTCAACGCAAGAACTGACACTTTGTGAGTATTAATAATGTAATTACTGTCAGGTCATCAGTGTCAGCAACAGTCAAGTACAGATAGTTGACAAAGACACAGAGTAGACTCAGAGGTTCCACTGTCAACTCTCAACAGTCCAATCTGCATCAAAGATTAAAGTACACAGAGTTGGATATCAAGCGGAATGTGGACTGACTATGGGGTCAAGGTGGTTCAAAGCGTCAGGTTTGGTACGATGGCGTTCCTTATACCCTTCTCATACCTGTTTACTCGCACCACTACCACTATCACAGAATAGGACACCTTGTATGCTACATTGGCGACAGTACTCTTCCCATCTCATACACGCTGCCCTCCAAGTGCTCATTCCTGGCAAGATTCCATGAGTTCCTGTTCGGAGGGTATCTTTGTGCTCCACATCCAAGACCACAGCTACTTGCATGGAGACATGCATCAAGATAAGTAGCCACTTACTTAGGTCACTGTTGGCTGGTTGTTTGTTTCTCGTAACCTTGGTTGTAAAAATACACATGCTGAGTGCGATAATTATTAATTAATAATTATTAACTTGCAAACCAATTGTATACAAATATGGAAATGAGCAAGTTTTACTCATGAAAATGTAAATCCCTCATGGATTTTAATTATTTGCCTTCAAAATATAGATGAGGGCTGGTTACGGGAAACGAACCATTAATTATCACCGGCCCTATATTCATGATTACCTTTCTGCGTTTCTGGCCAGGGTTTTCTTGTTGAATATTATTGTGTCTTGTTTGTAATTATCTCTCCTACATGCTTACTCCCGATCTCATGGTGCTCAGGTACCCGGGTTACTGTGGTGCTCAGGTACCCGGGTTACTGTGGTGGTAAATTGATCACCACAACCATGATCACAGCTTCATGGATGACATTCATAGATAAGTAACTTCTATTACTACTCCATAATTAACCACTGCGTCACCGTCCAGGGTTCTTTCTGTTGAGAATTATGATCATATCTGTGTTCTTTTTAGGTCACCTATGAAAAGTAATAGATCAGTTGGCCATCCGCCATCTCTCAACTTATCTTTTAAAGCTTGCCACAATTATGATTTTAATCTTTGTCTTTACTGCAGATTTGTTTGTGTCATTTCAGGTTAAAGCTTTGATTTCTTCTTCCAGTTCATCTCAGCTGAGTCATCTGCGTCCATCCTAGGGGGTCCAGTGTCAGCAACATGGACTAAACCACAGAGGATTGATGAAGACGCAGATTCAGAGGTTCCGCTATCAACTCTTAACAGTACAGTATCAGCATCAAGGGCTAAAGTACACAGAGTTGGATATAAAGCGGAATGTGGACTGACTATGGGGTCAGGTGGTTCAAAGCGTCAGGTTTGGTACGAAGGCGTTCCTCTACTCTTCTCATACCTGTTTACTCCCGGATTCTTGGGCTCGGGTCCTCGTAGTCATTATGGCAGTAATTTCTCGCACCACTACCACTATCACAGAATAGGACACCTTGTATGCTACCTTGGAGACAGTACTCTTCCCAACTCATACACGCTGCCCTCCAAGTGCTCATTCCTGGCAAGATTCCATGAGTCCCTGTACGGAGGGTATCTTTGTGCTCCACATCCAAGACCACAGCTACTTGCATGGAGACATGCAACAAGATAAGTAGCCACTTACTTATATTCATGATTACCTTTTTGCTTTTCTAGCCAAGGTTTCTTGTTGAATATTATTGTGTCTTGTATGTGATTATCTCAGCGGATATTCAGCCTGCCATTGCAATTTCTTTAAGGCCGAGGTTCCCACCTCCATATGTTGGTAGTGAGGCATAAATCAAAGCAGGTGTCGGTTTGGGCAATAAATATTAAACATTTATAAACAATGTTTCTATTTATAACCAAACCAAACCTGCTTTGATGTAATGGCCCTCCCATCCTTCCCCTCACTCCGCGGCCTTGTACACCACAGGTCTCGGTTTATAAAAACAATGAGAAAGAGGAAGAGTATGGTGGGAGCTGGCTTTTATATCCAGGCTGAGCAGGAGAGCTCTCCTAAAGGGAGACTACCCTCTGGGGGGAGGATAACTCCCCAGGAGAGAGTAGGGAGAGCTCCCCTGAAGGGAGATGACTCCCTGGGGAGGATAACTCCCCAGGGGAGATAACTTTTGGTTTTAAACTGGCGTTTAAGGTTTGTATTGTATATCTCTGACGGAGATCAAGGCATAAATCAAAGCAGGTTTGGTTTGGTTATAAATAGAAACATTGTTTATAAATGTTTAATTTTCATCACTTTCTTCACATTTTTCTTCCTTCATGAAAAATCTTCTCACCTGAAGGGAATTTATTTGAAGAAAAATTAATACTTTCTCGTGTTTGACTATTGTCGATTTCATTGTGGGATATGTGAGCTCTCGGCTCTTGTTTCAAAGTCACCCAGTTACCAAGAGTTAAGCACCTTTTAGTTTATCATTCAATATAAGGTGTCGTGAATGTTACGTTCTCATAAGCACAAAATCTTAGACTTTTCTCTGGATTGCTAGCTAACAATTGGGACCAAGGCAATGAAACAACCTTGAAATTTGGACGAATGTTATTTCAGATGTACGGGCGTATATTGAAGCCATTGGGCTCTTGTTTGTTTTGGCGTGCAGAGAAAAATCTTGTTCAATCTTTGCAAAGTTGTATGATCCACTTTGGCGATTGAACACGAAACGAGATTGATACATTTAAGTATTGTGGCCAATCCATTCTCCGTTTTAAAAAATGTATCCAAATCCACATTACTCACCAATTTGTGAAGAAACATCATACCAAATATTATTGCATATTCATACCATAATGTGGATTTCTTGTGACATACACAATAATGTTATGGTGAATCAGGTTAACTTGTTTTATGTAAATATTATACCTGGGATTGCAAGTTTTACATATGCAAAATAGTGTTTACTCTTGCACAAATGTGGTACTTCTCAGTGTTTCCTGGATGTGTAGGGAGATATATATATTGTCTGTAAAATACGACAAATCAGTATCTCATATCATCATATGCTGTGCTTTTATACATTGCAGGTTTGTGCACCCACGAAATGATACTTGCTCAAGGGAACCAGATGCCTACACAGTCAACTATGCCTGAAGGAACTTGAATCATTGGAGGTGTATCATTGAAAGAAACTGGACAATTGGAGTGTGTTTGGGTATTAAATGGTATACATGCAGAGAAAACCTACTGCAATAAGCCGGTTTTTAAGTTTTCAAAGTTTGCAATCTGTGTAATGAAACTAAGATAGCACCAATCCACATTTAGTGGGTAAACCAGTGGGGAGATAATGTAATTATGACACATCAGGACATATGGAATCACTATAAACGGTTTTCTTGTGTAAGACTGTGTTCGTGTGGAACCCATGACTGTGAATTTTAACAATAGCCAATTGAGGCATGGATGACTGGGTAGATATTTTGCATTGTGTGTGTACATACTTGATGCTTAATGTGGATATGGATTTAGTCCACATGGTAAATTTTTATGTAGTACATACTCCATCTTTAATGCATAACAAACTGATCATGCAAGTTTGATATGATATTAAGTATAAGAAAGATTTAAAATAAAATGTTTGTTGAATTTACATGATTTATTAACATTTTACTTTGTTTGCATCTTGATTGTTAAACTGTGATGATCCATGGAAATAGGGTGAACCCTGTCTAAACCAACACAAGTCAAAAACTGCAAATGTGCAAACAAACTGGAATAGTTTCCACTTGACTGTCATATTGATCCCAAGTGTGGCTGGTTTAGACAGGATTCACTTTGATAGCATAGCAATGGAAATGCCAGAGTATCGTCCTGGTGGCATTGTAGAACCTGTGAGAAGTATTTGTGTTTAAATGCGACAAATATTTGAATAATGGATTAATTCTGCAGAAATGTGAAAATACTTCGTAATAAATAGCGGAGTAGTCCTTTCTAACATGAACGGAGTGGACTCCTGTATGATGGGTATGCCCTAACAACGAAGTACTCTTTAAAAACATCGGAATACTCCGTTGAAATAGTTCATCGGAGTTGACTCCGTTAGTTGTCCACTCCGATGAAACATCGGAGTACTCCATCAATTGCCACAGAACGTAGTACTCCATTGTTAACGAAGTATTTTTTTAACATTAATGTTTCTTGAAGTCGTATTTGTTTGTACATGTAGAGGATACCCATATTTTATAATCTTTGAAGATCAGTAGCTTAAAGGTTCTACCAAATGGTCCGCACATCCCATATTATTTCATGATGAAAAAGAGGTTATATTTGACTTTTAGTAGCGGTTTATGAAAAACGAACTTGAAACCCTGCATTTCCACGCCTGTTTGGAACGGTATCAATCAATTATGGATGTAGAAATTCCATAAGAGGAATATATGATTTATCATCATCAGCATCGCCATCATCATCACCATCACAAATCTGACTCCTGACTATCACTATCATGACTGTATGCAGGAAACGTTCAGCTGGGGAAGGTTCATGTGATAATCCTATAGTTACGTTGATGGAGAGACCATTCGTCATTAAAGGCACCTCCAAACACCCCTACGTTGCTCGACGGATTATCAATTTATGAAATTTAACATTTACAAATAGGGTTGCTCAAATGCATAGCCAATTACTTGTTCCGAAGATAGAATTGCAGAGAATCCAGTAACACCAATAAGAGTATCAACGTCGTCTAATACACACAGGATATGCCTAGTGAGAAACCTGATAGTGGCAAGATATACAGGAAACCAAAAAAAAAAATGATTCGCACCCGAATGTAGTTTCTGTCAAAATAAATACAAGCCTCTAGTCCGTCGTTCAATATTCAAGCGTCGTCCATTAAAGAATTTCCGCGTCCATAATCCAAAGACCTGATTCATATAATAACATTAACACCAAATTAAAAAGATAAATCATAGTATACATAAAACTAGGCTAATTTCCTACAAGAGAGAAGCCGTCAACAGTTTTCAATAATGCCAGCAAGACATCACGATGTTCCAAAAATATCAAATCCGTAACGCTGATCAGTATTCTTAATCCATATGATATACGTTGTAAAGTCGTTATCTAGAGTATATGATGTATCTCCGTCACGCTTTGATTGTGACTGTTCATATGAACAATATGAGGATCTTGAAATACACAGGTTCATACGGCCCCTAGCCCCGGGTTAAGCTTAATTAGTAACGAAACGTACCTCCACAGATCTTGCACGCTACGCTCGTATTTTGCTATCAGCATGCGATTTGTATCACCAAATTTGAGAAACTTCGAGTGAAGGCACTTTACAATTTTCTGCAGTAATGTTTTGTGACGTCGATTAAAATTGCCACATTTAACACAGGATCTAGCAAATACTACTAGGCGAGATATGTATACGCCATATGCAGGTTCCTCTGGTATATTACTGTCCAGATAGGGATAGTTTACGATGTCGAAATTGTAATCATCTCTTTTGTCGTAAAGTCGACGAGAAAGAAGGCCCGCTTCATTTTTATAGACATGTCTAAATAAGATGTGCCGTTAGGGCCATCTGTAGTTTCCTTCAAATCCAGTGAAGGTGGATATATATATTTATTATATGACTGGTGGCGAATATCCCATGTGATTGGTCCATTGGCGGTCATGTGATATCTCACAAAAAGCTATATTCACCTGCCAGAATGTTATATTCACCGACCGGTGAATATAACTTTTGTTGACGTCACTGCCGAAGCCGGTCGCGCGAATGACGTCATTTCGAACACCCGTTGTCCGGCTGACGTCCCGTTCCAACATGCGTGATGGGGAGATATATCTAATGAAAAAGTTCAGAATAATCATCTTTCCCATATATATTTCATCCGGCCAATGCAAATTCAAACGTATTTCGATTGTTTCATATAATAAAACAATTATGTGATTCCAATTCGGTAAATACGATGTGTTATGGACCAGAGAAAACCAATATTCACCTCGGCCTTCGGCCTCGGTGAATATTGGTTTTCTCTGGTCCATAACACATCGTATTCACCTCATTGGAATCACATAATTGTATAATATCCATCACTGCGTCACTGAAAAGGAACGGGCTTTGAACTAATCTGTTTTTGAAAGCCTCTGCATGTAGTCGTATTCATAAGACAACAGATATAGGTCAACCAAAAGGGGTGCACAATTAATACCCATTGGAATACCCCTATGCTGTTGATATACAGTATTGCCAAATTTCACATAGATATTATTAATGAGAAGTTCAAGCAATTCTATAAACAAAGAAACATACCTTGAATGATATCCCTTGTATGTAATAGAGCTAAAGAATGCTTTATGGCTTCTGGCATTAATATATCGGCGATCAGTCCTGATGAGGGATTGTAGTATACAGAGTCGAGAAATCCCATGTGGATATATGTCTGTACGGTATGTGACCTGTAGTATCAAGTTCTTCCGTAAGACATTTTGAGTTTTTCCATATCGACATGCATTCGATGCCAGAGTTCTTAAAAACAGTGGCGCGATACCTTTCCCAAAATGCTTTTACCTCACTCGTCAACAGGGTTGAAAGAAACCTGGGGGTGCAGCTTCTAGAACTAGCTATGAATCTAGCTTTGTACGGTGATTTATGCATTTTGGGAGTCCAGTATACTTTCGGTATATCGTTATGAGCGGTTGGAAGACCTCTTTCCTTGAGAAACGTTTTGTGGTTGTTAAATAAATCTTGCAAAGTAAATGCTGTTTGGGAGTAAGTAGACGTATTCGTGTGCTTATACTGAATTCCGTAACCAGCACCTGGTAATAGTAACATTTACATATGAATATTATATTATTTGGAGCTTTGTCTTCTGTGACTGTGAAGAATTTACTCTGGAGATTTGCTAGAACTTCTTGAGAATTGAGGTTTCTCAGTACTTGTTTTGCTTGGGGAAGGGTAGTACTGTCTATATGGCGCATTGTTTCAACGACCTTGTTCTTGGTGAGGTCCAGCCAGCCTGAGAGTACTGTATGTTCAACTTTTTTCTCGCTTTGACGATTCCGATTAAAACCGATTATGTTAAGGGAACCATGCATAATTGGCAAGATACACTAGGCTTTATCCCGATACTCATTTGAGAAATACTGTAATTCTGAAACTGGACGAACGGGTTGTGGCCATTATCGATAGGAATGATTGCTATCATCTCTAGTAGAAAATGAAAAATGCCAACGGTGATGCTGAAAGTATGCTTACATCGTCAGCTGCAGAAACGGATCGTTCTAGATTCGATGACAATGCTCAGAATTTATTTCTCTCTAACTGAAATAAGTGTTCAGTCACTCCGATGCTATTTGGCTCCAAATGGATGGCAAGGTATTTTGAAACATGGCTAAGAAAGTGAAGGCAGCTAAATATTAAAAACCTATGGTAGTTTAGGCCGAAGGGCTCTTGAAATCACCATACACCAATATATAAAAGGGACACCCAAACATGGTCTGAAAAAGTTGAGAAAAACATTGATATCTGTAGAAAATATGTTGTTTATGGTTATAGCGGAAAAAGTTTGGCGATGTTGTATCCCATCGTTGATGAAGTCGAGTTCGAAGTTGAGATTTGCCAGACGAAATTCCCCCACCGTGAGCGACCAGATGTAAGACAGAGCAGGCAATACATCGCTCGGCATGCAAACTCAATATGACAGCAGTTCATATTTCATATTCCGAAAATTCAAGCGATAGGCACTAATATGGATTCAAATTTTACGAATTATATGATGCACAACCATCATAGCTATTAGATGAAATATCAGGAATAGTGCGTACATTTGTAACGATATTGTGGTAACAAATTGGATCATGCAGGAGTCAGACAGGGGAAATGCATACCGGTATTTAATTCAACTTTCTTGAAACACAGCTTCAACATTACTTCGATAAATGCACAAAAAGTGCTGGTGAAAACGGAGAAATTAAGAGAATGAAACGCACCTGATATCATGTGAATCTGTATACCGGCTGCTGTCTGGTTGTCGAGGTCTTACACCTGTGACGTATTCAGCAGGAAAAATTCAAGCGCTGTGTTGGGTTTTTGCTCGTCAAATTTAACTATTCCAAACGGATGACAGTTGCAAGACATAATGTTCTGGCCGGAGTAATACGTCTACGTCATACGTGATACCAGTACCTTTTGAATGTTTCTGAAATTGCAATGTCTGTGCACTTTAAGAAGCAAATATAGTATTTCGAACACAGGTACCGTTGTCCATCACACAATAATCATTTCTAACTATATATGATACAACTTTGAGAGTTCCCTTCTAGTGACAGGTGACACCACCTTGTGAATCACCTGGTCATAATGTTTGTATGACAAAAGCAGAAAATGTGTTGATCTACCTGGATTAGGAAACAATCGGTGGCCAAGACTGCAGGTAATGGTAACGTCCTCGAAATAACCGCCAATTCCAAGATGGCTAACATTGGATCTTGATGAAAGGGTGAAAATATGCTGCAGTATTTGTAAATTGGGAAAGTATTGCTCAAAAAGTGCCAGACTGCCGTGTTAATGCTGGGTCGACATCGGACCTTACAGACTAGTCTTTTGTGTTTCAAAGTCGTCATTTTCATCTGACGACGATACAGCTCACCAATCCCCAGTGTAGGAGTTGTCACAGCGACACAGCTCACCAATTACCAATATACGAGATGTCAGAGCATTTCCATCATAGCTCTCTAGATTTGTATCTAATACCGCTTATGCCGGTGCTAGGGGCCGTGTGGTCATGTCATCCAAGTTGCCACATGAACAGGTACAATAAAAGCGTACCTGAGATACAACACATATCACGAATCGTTAGATTCATGGTATGTGCTTTAGAATAGGTTAACCAGAAGACTATACTGTGAAGTCATGTGGCTCTGTCAGTATGTCGGCACCTCTTCCCACTTCCCTTATATGTGTTGTAAGCTACAGTTTTATCTACCCGGAACTACAATACATCACAGCTACATTGCGAATCAGCAGTAGACAACAACGCTAAAAAATCTCCCTTCTCGGTCAATTCAGAAGACATACAATATACAATATATTTTGACAATCACAAAGGAGAAATTTCCAATCTCCACATTTCAGTTCTTTCTGATCATCCGAAGCCGCAGTCGGTGAAAACTGTTTGATTAACCAAGCCAAGGACATCAACAGAACCAAATGAATGGATACATGGATGTATTGCATAGATGGATTAGTGTACTTGGGCAGTCCATCGCACTCCTGGATGGGCACACCGATGGACAGTGGTCGTGCGAACACGCCGTGCAACCCGTTTCCCCCAACCCGCCCTACACATGATCTTTATCATCAGTGTCACGTAGACAATGTGTAAACCCCACATTCTTATTACGTTAATATACACTCTACACACTCATCAACACAACACTATACTGTACTCTTCTTTTCCATACCTGCAGACGTATCACCTAACATTTCCTTCTGTTAAGCCCCCTTGTTCTTTATTATCGGACAGCCTCAGGTATCCACTCCTTCCACGTTTCACCACGGCCATACCGATAATTAAATCTCCCAATAGACAATCACCCCCCATCCACTCAAAATTCAACACGCCACTGAATCTCTCCAATTATTCCCCCAAAATATTCTCTCCATCCGACTTTCTTCCGTAGTTTTCCTCTCTCCAACGTCAACGCCATGTTTATCCTCGCTCGTGTGTTCTATATATTCAAGTACAGTTCACAACATCTCTCAGCTGGACCACGACTGACTTTAATTATGCTCTTGGTACTGCTTGAGCACATCTGTATCGTGACAATATCCATTTCAACTACCAGGGATGTGCTGGCATAGCCAGGTCAATGTTGTCAGTCATATAAGACCCTCGGTACTCTATCTCGACTGAAGAAGGAGAGAACCTCTCAGAATTTCTCCCGATCCAAAGCCATGGCAATTCCAGCCCTCCATACACCAGAAGATCCTCGTCGCACGGAATACCCACCGAGAGACACATGGACGGATGTCACAAAAAAAAAAACAGATCGTCACCTATGCTATCCTCCTTATGTTGAGTAACGCACATGTTGTCATCAATAAGTCAGCTATGCAAATATCTAGTTCCTGCCATACAGTGCTAACTCCGAGAGCAGATGTGTCCTATGGACAGATCTCATTGATGTTTCTCTATACTCTCTAAAAGTTAGTACACATTTACAAAATCTACAGTGATCGTGAACGTGATAACATTTGCCTTTACCATTCACACACCTGTCAATTAACATTACGTGGAATGCATGTAATTCATTCCACAACTATTACCGAAACCAGTATTTATTGTATTATAATATTCTAGTCTACATTAAACTTCCTCAATTCATAACGTGTTAAGTACTGCATAGTCAGTCTGGATGGAATGCATTTTCAGCTACACCCCTTTCATTCGGCAAGCTATGTGAGAGATATATCATGTTACATATGTATTTCAGTAATTGTATCTGATTTCATACCTCTACACATAGTATCACAGAGAGTGATCCCTTGAATATGTGCCCATAAAACTGAATATTGTTCAGTAATGGATTGCCAATGTGTTTTTTCAGTCCAGGGGAGATAACTCTCATTGAATGTTACAATACAGATTTCGGTGTGGGATTCTTAAAACTGTAATATCATGTGGCTTGGCCTGTCGTGATAATATCTTTCGGAAAACTACTTGACAAATCTTTTTACCTCCGTCGATCAGACGGAGGTCTAGGAACGCAACGTGAAATCTCCCGCCAAATAATTGTCATATGGGGAACCCACGACTCATAGTATTTCCAATAGGGATCGTCATGGTTCCCGACGAAATCTTGCACTTTTTCTTTGGACACAATTGAAATAATGGGGTTCCCCATTGCAATGCATTGCAGTGGGCCTTGCTTCTGTAGTCGGGTTCCACCTCAATCTCGAATTGAAACTCACAGCGAGGCTGGACCCAAATCGCTGAACCTCAAACGACGTTGCCAAATCAGGTCAGATTTCCCATCAATTTTCTCTCCCCCCCCCCTTTGGCTAAACTACACCCGTTCTCTCCCTCTTTTCCCCATCAAACGAAAGCTTGTGAAAATCTAGGAGGCAGGAAATATTCCCTTTCCACCAGCAAACACGTTATTAGGCTCTATTTCCCGAAATAAAATTTACGGTGGGGAAGGTCACCAAGGTCGCGCAAACCAAGACATGTTGTTGTTTTCCATTTCCGGGTTTGTATTTTGAGTCATTTCTTGTTTCCAAGAGTGTTTCATTACTCCAGATCTATGCGAACATGTTCTATGACATATCATGTTCTAACGCAGGTCAGTCTCGTTCCATCGAACTATAGCCAATTAGTCGTTAAATCAATACCCGAACAAAGGGGGCGTGGTCCATATACTTGTAATGTTGTGTAAAACTGTAAAATGCATGTTTTATTTTTCGTTTATTTTTTATTTTGCTGCATGTTTGGGCGCGGAAATCCGTAATCTTCCACTGATATATAACGTAGATGGCAAACCTGTCTCATAGTCTGTGAAACCCAGATTGTATGAAAATTCAACGCAAACAACATGTGCTATTTTTCTTTGTTTTTATTCAAAATTCATGTTTACTTTTGTGTCAAATTTATATTTCCATGCTTGATTGAGACTGGAAATGCATTGAAACTTCCACCAGCATGTCCCGTAGCCCATAAGACTTTTACGTGGTCTGCCAAATCAAAATTGTGCGATTTATCAGCGCGCAGCACATGTACCAAATTCATGTATTTATGCAGGTTTGCTTTTTTCTGCAAATTCATATTTCCCTGCCTGTTTCAGATTAAAAAACCATTAGCAAAGTTTTGATAACATGTGGCGTAGATGATAAACCTGTCACGTAGTCCTTGAAATCCAAATTGTGCAAAAATTCAACGCAAACAACATGTACAATATTGTAGCATTTTTGTGTAATAGTCATGTTGATTTTTGGGTCAAATTCATATTTCCTTCCTTGCTTGGGACTGGGAATGCATTGGAAACATGTCCGCCAACATGTCCCGTAGTCCATAAGACTTTCACGTAGTCTGCCAAATCAAAATTGTGCGATTTATCAACGCGCAGCACACGTACCAAATTTATGTCTTTGTTATGTAAAATGCAGGTTTGCTTTTTTGTGCGAATTCATATTTTCCTGCCTGTTTCGGACTGGGAAACAATCAATAAAGTTCCGCCAACATGTGTCGTACATGATAAACCTGTCACGTAGTCCGTGAAATCCAAATTGTGGGAAACTTCAACACAAACAACATGTACTATATTGTAGTATTTTTGTGTAATAGTCCGGTTGATTTTTGGGTCAAATTCATATTTCCCCGCCTGTTTCGGACTGGAAAACCATCAGTAAACTTCTGCAAACATGTGCTGACTGCCCATAACAGTATCATGTAGTTCACAAGCCAAATAACGTGTGATTCACAGCAACATGTCACATGTATAAGCTTATACATGTACAATGTCATATATGGCATGTTTACTTTTGAATTAATTTCATATTTCCAGTCATGGCATTTACCTGGAGAGCACTGAAAAACTTATGCAGACATGTGCCGCTGCCCAGTCCACAGACCACTAATCCTGCAATTTACAGCGACATAGCACATATACATGTACAATGCTTTGGCATATGTTTACCTTTAAATTTTTATTTTTTTTTTTTTTATTTTTTTTTTTTTAATTATCTACAAAATTGACTGCTCCTGCCAGGAAAGTTACATAGGAGAAACCATGCGACCCCTCAACGTGCGCATCAAGGAACATAAGGCCTCCAGCAATAAAACAGACGGAAAATCAGCCATTTCGGACCACCTGACGGAACACCCAGGACACCAGATAAATTGGCAAAACATACACAAACTTTCCATCCACCAGACCGATCAAACAAAGAGGAGACTACAGGAAGCCATTCACATCAAAAGACACAAGCCCGCAATCAACAGAGACAGTGGACAGTTTGTACCCAGCGCCTATGACAGCCGTATCAGCTTAGATGGAGATTACCACCGTGACCGTTAATCCTTTCATTATCCTTTATGTACTTCTCACACGTTATGCTATTCATCCATGTGATTATCTCTTACCAATTGTATAATCCTCACACATATAAGATTCAATAATTTTGTCACTTTAACCATGAGGCCACTTTGAACTTAATCTGTAATCACCCATTGTCTTTACCCGCCTAGATGATTAGCAGATTATAATAGCCATATTCACTATTTGATTTTCTTTATTTTGACATGATTAACTCATGAAACCTATTGTGCTATGATTATTTTGTGACCTTGTTTGCTTGTTATCACTTGTATAAATACCCTCAACTGTACTATGTAGATCATTAGCTTTGAAAAAGTTGGAAGTATCTCCAACGAAACGTCAGCTCCACAGCAGTAAAGAAGTTGTTATCCATAGAATAGCCTTGTGTTATATACGCCGACTTCTAAATGCCTATCAAAGAAATTATACGTCATCACCATGGAGATGTGGCAGTTAGGGAATCCAACCAACTCCGCCGACTAGAGAAGAAGCACATCAAGACATCCAACCATCTCACATTTCTATTGAGATGCCGTGACCTGGATATCATCCCCAAAGGCGTCCGCCTGAAACCACCCGTACAGTCAGCATCTGCGCAGAAGATACTTCACCAAGCTTCAAAACGTCTTGTTATCGAAAGAATCCAGCATAACAGGAAAGTTAAAGCCGTGACACTGGGGAAGATCATCAACCGCCAAACCAATCTTCAGGCCACCATACAACCCCAACTGTACCAGGACTTACGCCGCATACAGACACAGACCAACCGGAATCTCCATGAGTCCATCAAGTCCAACCAGCTTAAAAAGTTAACAGCACTCAAACAACAAAAATCCACCAAGCCACTATCCGCCAGCAACAACAACCCGACCAAGAAAACGGTAGTTAACCTTAGCACTAAAACCCTCACAAAAGACCAAGAATCCCTGTTGGGCAAGGGACTAAAGTTCATTCCAACCACCATACCCAAGAACAAAGACGACTTCATAACCAACATAGAAGCAGGCCTACAACAGTTAGCACCAGGGGGAAAAATCGACTACCTACGCCATCAGATTGTTGACATTCTCCACAAGACCCATCCACAACGAGACAACCTCACAAAAGCAGAACGCCAAGCAATCCGGGAACTTAAATCTGACAAAGCTATCACCATAGTTCCTGCAGACAAGGGCCAGGCCACAGTCATTTTGGACAGGACCAAGTACGAGGAAATGGTAACGCTGACGCTGGGTGATACGTTAACATATAAGACCCTGATCAAAGACCCGACCTCCACAATTGACAAAGATCACCGAGCCCTAGTGAAAGAACTGCAAGACAACAAAGAAATAGACCATGCCCTGTACAAAAAACTTGTCACATCCCACCCTCAGCCCCCGTATGCACGAGCTACAGTCAAGATCCATAAAGACCCCGTCAAAGTTAGGTTGTTGGTCTGCAGTAGAGATACTGTGCATTACAGCACGGCCCAGCACCTAACCCAACTACTAGCACCACTGGGAAAGACGGCCAACTCCTTCGTTAAAGATTCGACTGATTTTTGTGAAAAAATCCTTCCCATCCAAAACCCGGGCAGGATGGTCAGTTATGACGTGGTAGACCTCTTTACCAACATCCCTAGAGATCGGGCCATGGACATCATCAGGAGAAGAGTCACAGAATCCCGACCCACTATGAAAACCTCCCTGACCATAGACAGCATTATGAAATTAGCGGAATCCTGTATTAACTCCACATACTTCACATGGGGCGACAAGGTCTATGAGCAGATACATGGATTACCTATGGGATCCCCTCTATCCCCGGTGATCACTTGAAGAATCCGCTCTCCTCACTGCCCCCATCAAGCCTATGTGTTGGCACAGAAAAGTTGACGACGTTTTCTCCATTCTCGAAGACGGTGATGACCCCACCATCCTTCTCAACCACTTAAATGCCCAACATCCGAGAATGAAATTCACCATGGAGAAAGAAGATGACAACAAACTCCCCTTCCTTGACGTCCTAGTCCACAGGCAGAACCATACCCTCAAAACCAGCGTTTATAGGAAACCCACCCACACCGACCAATATATCCATTACCTATCCAACCACCCAAGTCAAGTTAAAGCCGGCATCATATCTACCTTAACCAGGCGAGCCAAAAATATATGTTCCACAGAGAGCCTGCCCAGTGAAATAAACCACTTAAAGACAGTTTTCACTGATCAAAACAAGTACCCCAAAGCCATGCTAGACCGAATTATCAAGAAGACATTGCAACCCCAGCCGCAACAAAATCCAATTCCCCGAGACCCCAGTCCTGTTTTCATCGCCATTCCATATATTGGGCAGACCAGTCACCACATAAAACGACTCCTGAAAGAACAAGCCAGCATCGATGCGGTATTTTCCAGCAGCAGATCCCTTAAAAACTACCTTAACGCTACAGGACGACTACCACCAACCGACCCACCCCAGCCCAAGGGAATTATCTACAAAATTGACTGCTCCTGCCAGGAAAGTTACATAGGAGAAACCATGCGACCCCTCAACGTGCGCATCAAGGAACATAAGGCCTCCAGCAATAAAACAGACGGAAAATCAGCCATTTCGGACCACCTGACGGAACACCCAGGACACCAGATAAATTGGCAAAACATACACAAACTTTCCATCCACCAGACCGATCAAACAAAGAGGAGACTACAGGAAGCCATTCACATCAAAAGACACAAGCCCGCAATCAACAGAGACAGTGGACAGTTTGTACCCAGCGCCTATGACAGCCTTATCAGCTTAGATGGAGATTACCACCGTGACCGTTAATCCTTTCATTATCCTTTATGTACTTCTCACACGTTATGCTATTCATCCATGTGATTATCTCTTACCAATTGTATAATCCTCACACATATAAGATTCAATAATTTTGTCACTTTAACCATGAGGCCACTTTGAACTTAATCTGTAATCACCCATTGTCTTTACCCGCCTAGATGATTAGCAGATTATAATAGCCATATTCACTATTTGATTTTCTTTATTTTGACATGATTAACTCATGAAACCTATTGTGCTATGATTATTTTGTGACCTTGTTTGCTTGTTATCACTTGTATAAATACCCTCAACTGTACTATGTAGATCATTAGCTTTGAAAAAGTTGGAAGTATCTCCAACGAAACGTCAGCTCCACAGCAGTAAAGAAGTTGTTATCCATAGAATAGCCTTGTGTTTTAAATTTATTTCATAGTTCCAGCCATAAACTTGATGTAAGATACAATAATCTTCTGCCAACATGTTGTAAAGTCCATAAACCTGTCACGTAGGTCATGAAGCACATAATCATCAGAGTCAGTGATTGACCACAACCCCCCCCCCCCGATTCCTCAGGAAATAAACATTACGCATGTAATGATGACCGGCAGAGTGATACATGTGTCAATCGGTCAGACATTTTCAAGGATGCCCAGTTTTACCTCAAAACAACCATGCCGGACTTCATTCCTTCTCTCAGAATAATTGGATCTAACTTTTACAAAACCTGCAGCTCCTGGATCTAGACCACATAAATGAAGGGATCTAGTTTATCGGTGCTATGGCAAAAATATCATGTAGAATGGGTTGTGTGGATAATATCAGATTCATGAAAGTTTTTTTTACAAAATTATCTCCCTTGACCAGGTGAGGACTTGAATGTGTCAGAAATGATTTAGCTTCTAGAAACAAAGACTTCATTTCCTGAGTACCATGGTGTTATATATTGTTATGATTGGCTTAACTTTAGCTGCTGAAGATATTTCTAATTTGAGGATAGTGGGCAATCATACTAAATTTATTTTCATAACTTCATTTATTTTCACAATAAGCAACATAATCGAGATTAGCAAGTGAAGTTTTACAACGTAATATAATACGCATCATGGATCTCCTTCAGTTTAGTGTAGACATATATACCCTTGGATATCTGTTACCCTGATTCAGTCATAATATTGTCTGTATTATATTGATGTCGACAAGGAATATACATAATTATTTGATAGTATTATTAATTGTATGTTGTTTATGATTAACATGAACTTTTTATTCGCTGGAATCCAGCCATTTGTTCCATATGGGCAATATTCTCATCAACCATCACCATTCAATATGAATGTGATACATGTACAAGTCCATGGTAATTGATACATTATGGTGAAGGTGACCTGTAACACCAGTATACAAAATTATTCCGAGCTCATTGAATCTGCACATGATGCTGAGACAGATCAGAACGAAGTGTCGGTAAAATCAGATGTGTTTTGTAGAGGATTCTGTCAATGAGGATGCTATACTGTACACATACAAAATATGAAGTGTTGATGTGTAGGGCCTATACCATAAAATCACAAGCAAGTTGGTAAAACTAGGCACACAGGGTCTCATTTCTGCCGCTAACGTGTTGATTTGGGTGGGGGTGTCCTCTCATGGGGAGGTGTGGGTGGGAAGGGGCCTAATGTCTCAAGCAGTATTCCAGGTTTTCCATCAATATACTCTATTCCTTACCCCAATATTTCAAGCACGTGAAGTCAAAGAAATATTATTTGCGGGGAATGTGACTTCCACATCCCTAGCTGGACATGCTAGTGGGGAACCGTCAATCTCACGTTAATTACCATTGGTGAAGTTCACGTCAACAAATGCAAAATTGAGCTTGGCGTCCGGCCCTATGTTATTCAGTGATGTACTATTCCCCTACTGACCCTGTTGCCTCGACGGAGGTCTTTGCGCTCATTCAGCGCTTGTTCAAGTTAACTATGCCTCTTTTCTCTTAAGTTCGATTCGGTCACAATGGTGCAAATCCGACGGATAAGGTTACATAGAATATGGGTCTTAGTATGTCTTGCACGATTGCTTTTGAAATGAAGATATTGTCTAGTATTGGTGGGTTTATGATACAAATCGGTGATCAGTTTGTTTTATTCTTAGTTATAAAAAATGTTGCGAAAGGGTAAACTATTACTGCTGCTTTTCTACGGTAAATTTGATATTCGGGTGCAACGTTTGCAAAATATAGTAGACAGTTTGTACATCACCTTTAGACTCTTACCACAAGAGAAAACTATCATCTAAATATCTTTTCCGTAAGTTTCTAAATGCTATATTTTCATGTTGACCATATTTGTTACCAGCGGCATTAAACCATTTTTCTCTTAGATACACTGATGTCATCGAGGCGTTCGTGCGGGCCATTTTGGTTTCCGTTGCTGTGTCAAGAATTTGTAAAGAAAATCATGTTAAAATATATATATTTATATATATAAGGCAGTTTATAAGGTAGTCCTTGTATCCGCTGATTCAAATTTTATTAATTTTATTTGTGTGCTATATTGATAGTGAGTCTTGGGCGATAATGATCCAATCCATGGGAGATAACTCCCTTTGTATTGTACCTCATAACACCTGAGTTTGCAAGATGCATGTACATGTATACCATGAAATGATGTTATAGTATGTATGATAGTGTAGTGATATACCCATCGTTTGAATACTGACATATGCACGGAGACTACCCACATATACTTCAATGTTATATTCGTTTAAACAATACATGTATGTATTTTAGTTTATAGTCATACCGGAAGTTGATAACGTACATTGTCCCCCACATCACAGTGTTGAAATGAATTCATTTTACATGACGAAGGACCAGCTTAATTATAGTGCTCATTGTAGAACATCCATGCAAGATAAACTTGAGGATGATGATTCCTTAGATGCAGAAATAAACTTAATTTTATAGGTCTTGTAGAAACATGGAACCCAGGTCAGTTTACCAACTCGCTTCCTGGATATAATTGTATTTTTTAAAACGGCGCCCCCCCCCCCCCACCCCCACGAACACAAAGGTAGTTTTCGGGGTGGTATAGCGGTGTTTTACAGATCTTTTCTTATTGTAAATTTTATACATATAACTGAGACAGGTCTGGGCCAATATCTAGAAAGATTCGATTGATATTGATGGAAATTTATATATAAGACTTTATTTTATACATGTTTTGTTGTTCTCGGTAAGGCTTTTGATTCAGTGAACCGCAATATACTATTTATAAACCTATCACAAAAAGGCATAAGCGTATATATTAATGTCCTTATATAAAAAAGAAAATACAGACAAAGTTAATGAATAAGTATCAGAAAGCTTTCAATCCCACTCGGGGCTCCGACAGGGATGCAGTATATCGCCAAGCCTTATCAATATATTTATTGAAAATATTAATGACTTTATACCTCCCGATTCTGTCCCAGTATGCTTGAACGTGTGTCTTATCTCGCATTTTTTATTTGCAGATGATCTATTGTTGCCACTTTTTATTTCAGTGATACAGTTAGTGAATTATGATCGTTGTAAAGACGCGTCAGTGATGAAATCAGTCAGAAGTATGATGGCCGAGAAGGGCCACACGTACATCATCCGATTAGTTCTTGTTCAACGAACTGTATAGTACGCGGTTTTACACGCGGAACGATGTGATTCACGCGGAATTACACGCGGTACGCGGTTTTACACGCTGCACGATGCGAAGCACGCGGAATTACACGCCGCACGCGTTATCACACGCGGCGCGCAGCACGCTGCGAAGCACGCGGAATTACACGCGGTACGCGGCACGCGGTACGCGGTACGCGGTTTTACACGCGGCACGATGCGAAGCAAGGGGCACGCGACACGCCAAATAACACGCGGCACGCCTAATTAAAGGCACGCGACACGCGGCGCGCCGAATTACACGCAACACGCGCCGCGCCGAATTACAAGCGGCACGCGGCGCGCCGAATTACACGCGACACGCGGCGCGCCGAATTACACGCGGCACGCGGCGCGCCGCATTACAAGCAGCACGCGGCGCGCCGAATTACACGCGGCACGCGCTTCGCGACATGCCGAATTACACACGGCACGCCGAATTACACGCGGCACGCGGGACGCCGAAATACACGCGGTAGTAGTATAGAAAGGTAATCTGGGGTCGCATTTGGGAAAATGGCATTGGAATGGACGTTTTCAGGCCTGCAATTGCCTCCTATATTTTCTATATATTCCTATATTTTTTAGTTATTCCTATATTTTCCTATATTTTACTCAAAACCTCCTATATTTTCTATATTTTGACTTTTTCTCAAGAAAACTTTGACCAGTGCTCTGTTATGAGTCAAATTGGCATGAAGAAAAACATTTCGGAAACATTTTTCCCTCGCTTCGCTCGACAAATATGAAAACATTTACATTTCTCTAAGAAGGATGCCCGCTTCATTTTTGTAGAGATATAGATCTAAATATGACGTGCCTGTAGGGCTATCTATAGTTTCCTTCAAATCCAGTGAAGGTTGATATATATCCTTCACTGCGTCATTTATATAGCGATTATCCACAGCGAGAAGATCGTCTATATAGCGTTTGGTGAATGAGAAGGAACGGGCTTTGAATGGATCGGTTTTTGAAAGCGCCTGCATATAGTCATATTCATAAGAGAACATATACAGGTCAGCCAACAGGGGTGCACATTTAGTACCCATTGGAATACCTATATGCTGCTGATATATTGTGTTGCCAAATTTCACATAGATATTTTTAATGAGAAATTCAAGCAACTCTATAAACAAAGAAACATCCCATGAATAAACCACCAACTGTCCAAACGGTAAACTGGGCTCCCCATTCTCTCTGCCCTAATAATTTCAAGGCTCGTCTTCACCAGCGGTCAACACTTTCTAGAAGAGAGGGAACCCACATGGACGAATGTACGAGGAGCCAGCAGTCTGCGTGCACTCAAACACGATGACCCAGCGCACACCCGCCTCAGCAAACGGCTACCTCACCAGAGAATATCCCTCAAAGAAACTGTGAATGAAGAACATGACCATAAACTGTAACTTCTACAGATCTCAAGCTCACACACAAAAAATCTTTGAGCTCATAACTAGAAAAGGGTTGAGACCATAATCAAATAATGGCGCATTTATTCACTCCCCGCATGGTGGCCACCCCGCTCCACCGGACTCACGATAAATTATAACACGCATTGCATGACGGTTCAGAGAAAACACCCACCAGGGATTCATGACGAAGATATGGAAGGGAGAGGCGCCCTTCTCCCTCAACCCAGGTCTCCGACATGGCTAACCGCACTACATACTATATCTTCTTCAAGTCACTCCATATATTAACTTCACCACATAGACTTCTATGAACGTGCCACATAGCTTAACACACACAGAAAAACCCACAAAGAACATACAGTTATTAAATCTCAACAGAAATCACATAGAAATGCAATTAACGCGTCAATCTACATCACAGAGTCTTTATACACACAAATTCCCGAACCACACTGCAACTATCCAACCAAGCCGTCCACACTATCTCCCGTGCCTGGAGGAATGCACCACAGAATACAAACTGGATTTTGGATTGGACCCCATCGAGGAGTCAATAATTCCAAGTTCAAATACAAACAAAAAACATGTTGTCCTCTCAAGATGGTAAACTGTATCAAAATGGAAGGCTCTGATTGAGCTCGAATAACTTATGGAATAGCTTCAAATCTGGTTCAGCGTTAGTCAGAAAACGTTTGCGCACGAGTAAGTGCGTTGCGCACAACGGACATTGAATTGTAACCAAAACACTCTATAAAACTGATTTCCATACCCAAGGAGTCTCAACCCTGTATGTTTATTTTGATCTCGGGAAATAGTACTCTATGTTGGAAGACTGATTGAGCTCGAATAATTTATGGAATAGCATTAAATCTAGTTCAGTTGAAGTCAGAAACCGTTCGCGCTCAACGGGTAAGTGCGTTGCGCACATCGGAAACTGAGTTGTAACCAAAACACTCTACAAAACTAATTTCCATACCCAAGGAGACTCAACCCTGTATGTTTATTCTGATCTCGGGAAAATAGTACTTTATGTTGGAAGATTCTGATTGATCTTAAATAATTTAGAACAGCTTTAAATTTAGTTTAGGCAAAGTCGGAAACCGATGGGATCCTATATCGGAAACTGAATTATAACCAAACCACTCTATAAAGCCAATCTCCACGCATGAGGAAATTTCAAACCTGAATGTTTATTTTGATTCAAGGAACCAGCACTATCCCCCTCATTCCCAAAATAATTCTAAATCTGCAACCAAAGCCAACAACCAACATTTGTTGACATGCTTCTCTCAAACCTCCATCACCCCCATAGTGTCCAAAATCATGAACAACCTTCAGTCTACCATTCAAACCCCAGTCTACCATTCAAACCCCTCACGGGTGAAACATAAGCACGTTCCCATTCAATTAAATTTCAAACAAGAGCATAATTTCCTGAACTGATCCAAGAGAAGGGAGAAACAAAAACATTGAGGGAAGTCTGGTTACTATTATGACACTGACAACACCATGGTATCGCCATGAATGTGGGCCCCATGACTGACAATGCCCCAAACTATCAACTGAGCAATCAAAATCACGTATTGAACAACCAAAATGTAGGCAATATACGAACCGATGAGCGATTTTTTCAGCCGACCAGCCGACAAATTCGACTATCACGAACACTACGACATGAATGGAACTATATACAAATTAGGGACCAACCGTTCAAAAAATATCTTGAAACGCAAAGAAAACACGCGTTTCCCTTCTATCAGGATTGGAAAAACGTTAGCAGATAAAAAAAAGTCCGTTCACAAATTAAATTGAGCCGCGAATAATCTGAGCATTTACTATTAACCCACAATTGTATTCCCCATACAAACTCCTCACAAACGCCGGTATCAACCTTACTTCAAAATCTTCTATCATACATTAACACTATCACATAGCAGAAATGTCTCACACATAATTCAATCCACATAGCGGAAATCTCTCACACAAAAGTCAACCACAATAACAAAGCACTATAGACACCAGCACACAGCAACACCTGGAGCGACAATGGAGAAAGACTTCCTTAAAAATTCAAATTTCCCCATATACTAGCTTTATATGATAACACGGTACAAATATTTGAACATTGTATAGCCCTACCGGGCTCAAATCGCATTCAATACAATTGAGTCAATTTATCCCGCTTTTACCAATCTATTGGTCACCAACGGTTAACATGCCACTGCTGATAACATACCGCGTTTATCACAGGACAATAATACTGTATATACGGCGACGCCAAGTTCGATAAATGAATAGAATAATACACTATTTCCAAGAAATGTTGGCTAGTTCAACTGGCTATATACTAGTAATATATTTAATAGCACAGACCGAATTGAACACAACTGAATTCCCAACGAAGAGCGGCGAAACGATCAATTGCTATATCACACAAACTTATGTTTTGTCGATAGTGCCGAATATATCAACGTGTTGGCCTTACTAATAGCACAGCGCGTCTATCACAGAGCAATAATACTGTATATACGGCGACACCAAATTTATTGAATGAATACGACCGACACACTATTTCCAAGAAATGTTAACAAGTTTCGCCGGCAGTATACCAGAAAAATATTTGATTTCACGGACTGAATGGAACAGACGACCAGTTTTATAACGAAAGAGGGGGGAAACGGCTAACCGACCATAATATCAAATTTCACTATTGCGTAGCTAGCCTACCAGCCGAGACAAAGGAAAACCTGTGCTTAATCAATTGTGTAATTCAATTGACAGCCTGCCATCCGTGAAAGGATTTATACAGAATTGTTTACTTTTGACCACATGTCAGGATGGCTTTCTCTCGGTAAAACAACTCAACATATAATCTACCCGTGGAAAGCCTGCCAAGAAAACAGGGAGGGTGGGGATACGCGAACAAAGAGAAGACATGGCCGACTTCCATGCCGCGTTTGTCTGCCGAAGTTCTATCAGTTTCACAGGCCTAAATGGGTTCTCAACCGTGAAAAACAAATATTATTTCACTTCGAATCTTCACTTCGTGGGTTCGAATCCCACTTCTGACACCAGTTGATGTCGTGGTGTGCCCCGCCTAGCTACACCCAGAGTAATATAAAGCTAAAATATCCCCCGTTAAAATTCTCCCTCCACCACCCGAATTTACGTCCTATCTCTATCAGTCTCAACCCTTATCTGACAAAGAGAGCGTGCAGGCTCTCGAATCGTCCGTGCCCTGAATTATTCCGAACCTCTATCTTCGGGACCAAACCGGTTCGGGGCGGTAATGATCGGAACTATCGCCGGAGATCTCCGGAACCGGCAATCATACAGTTCAATTCGGCATGCCAGTGATCAACCGTCCCGAGCATATAACTACCTCTACACCACCTTGTTTTTGTTGAAATACTTGGAATTTGTTCGATTGTCGCTATATAGCTGAAATAGTGCTGAACGTGACGTTAAACGTCAATTCTCTCTCTCTCTCTCTCTCTCTCATGGAAAACATAAACGATCAACAGTTACCAGTGGTCTTTGAAGAAGAGATGTGACGTTCAGTCTTCTCCGTCGTTGACCAATATAAATGGGACTAGATCCGGTCTTCTTTTGGATTTGAGAGCCATGGAATTTCCTAGTATTCACTGGCGAGATCGAGGGCCGAGACGATGCATAGTCTAGGGCATTGAACTTTGGACTGTGTGTAACGTTTGGTAACGGCGTCTATTTCCCTGAAGTGAATCCAGCCGCAATCGATAATCTCTATAGGTTGTAGCGATCATTTATGACCCATCGAGATTCCATAAAACTCATATTGTCAGAGACAGTTTTTCGCTCATGCGCCGAGAGATTTGGTGATAAATGGGAAATGCATTCTGATTGTGGACGCGAAAAATCATATGGACGCTCCAAATTGCCGTTTTCAATATTATATTTGGATATACATACGTGCTTTCAAGTGAGTATAGAAATAATCAACTGCTGGATCATTGTCAGATAACTTAACTTTATTCTCAGTTACAAATTGCCAAATAGCTTTTAATTATGTTTTCTATGTCAGTGGGAATTGACTCCCAATGATTTCATTCACAGATTACCGTTGACGTTAATCCTGCTGGGGAGCGTGATAAGTGGTGTTAACAATACGGTAAATTCAGCTACGATGAAAGAATATATAAAGTGGTTAATGTGTGTGTGATGTGGAGATCAATAACAATTAACTATTACCAAATCGATATCCAATGTTCCGAACTTAGGTGGAAACACGGGTAATCTTTCCGGAAAATAGTTTTTCAGCTCAACGCTTGTGATTTGGCCGTTTTTCTAAGATGCTTCACTTTGTAATTCGCGGTTGCTCGAAACACTGCTTTCGATATACAAGTATTATTCCACGAGCTTGTAGCAATGTTATTTCATTCTCAACATTAGATAAAATGATTGGATTATGAATATAGATGAACGATATTTCCTCTTCTTGTTGTTTTCGATTTTCAAAATAAGAAATCGTTATAGGACCGCTATAATATCATAACTTTTGAAAGATACCGTTTCGAACCTTTTGCAAACATAACGCGTTTGGACAACATGCAATTATAATGTCATTGGTGATCCAATCTGAAAATCGACATATAGAGAATATACAGTTGTAACAACTTTCCCAAAGAGTAAGTAGGCAATTATGATAACTGCAGATCAACCATACAAGCTAGAAGGTATATTTGCATTGCTATGGTCGGTGGGTACGAACTGCAGTGTCGATCTTCTTTCAAGAACACTAGCTATAACCGCGAATACAAAACAAAAAGCCTGGTTTATTTGAGGAGTAAAAGAGCACAGGTCAAATTGCCTTAGGCTAATACATTTTTGGAAAATAGAAAATCTATTCTAGATCATGGATTTGTAATAGACTTTGAGTATAAGACAAATAATAACCTTATTTATTCTGAGGTCAGCGGTTGATGTCATTAGATATACGAAAACTTTTGGAAATCTGCAGTTCCAGGTAACGAATCGGTTCAAAATAAGACCCATATTTATTTTGAGGTCTGAAGGTAAAGATCGCCATGTTCAGAACAGGGGTATGGAAATCGTGTAGTTCGCATTATAATTCCAGTTCAGTATGCCTCGAACTCATGGGAAGCACGAAGTCTATTGATTTTGAGGTATGTCTGTCCAGCTGTTTGTCTATTTGTTTGTCTGTTTGTGAACTTTCCTGATCAAGGTTTGGGATTCGTACTAAACTTGTGGTATGCCTTGTGACATAGAAGAATGTGACATGGAAGAATCCTACTAATTTTGAGCTAAAAGCTCGTAGCCAGTGATAATTAAGCTGAAAATTTGACGAAAGAACGGAGTTCATGTATTTATTGGATACAAAATCATGTTTCCATCCATTTTCCATTCTAATGTCTTTAAATGCCATTCAGAAAGTAGGTAACATTTATACCCAATTTTTTTAGGATGACACTTTCTTGAGAAAACACAAATATTTGTGCTGGATGGGCCAGTCCCATGCGAGACTGCATGGTACCCGCGCCTTCAAGCGCCAGCAGTAACTGCAGGCGCTCTAAACCACTTGACCAGCTCCGCCACCTAAGCTGAGGTGGCCGAGTTACTGAGGTTGCATTCTCGCAAGCCAGTGTATCGATCGATTTGTTAGGATCGATATAGTTCTGGATATAAATAGATCAAGGAGATTCCTCTAAATCAAAAACCAATCGGTGAACGAGCTAAGCTAGCTGACTACGCCAATCCGCTGCAAGGTATGAGATGTAACAGGTTTGAATTTCCTCACGGGCCGAACTGCTTTCATGTCAGGCGGAAATCGAAATCGGAAGTCGAGCAAAAACCGCAAGCTTGGGATACCGACATGCTAATTCAAAACAAGCGCGGGGGATGAAATTACGAAATTGTTTAATAGAGGCATCGACTCGAGAACTAAAATCACTAAAAATGTCCATGTAAACACTCTGTAAAGATTTAGGCTTTACCTGGACTTGTGAAGATGCCGATATGCGGTTCTCACAGTTACCTTACTTTGTACTTGCCTTAGAAACATCATGACATAAAAATGCACAAGCTCAGTGGAGACGTGATACGCAGAGTGTATCGTTTTGGAGAGTCAACGTCAAATGAGTGGAAATAATCAATTAATATTGGCAATTAATAATATGCTTCATATTCGGTTACAAGCTGTCCAGAAATAACTCCCAACGGTTTCTTTCTCAGCTTAACTTGTTGAGAATTAACGCTACTTCGGCCTGAGCGTGATGAGTGGTTATGATAATATAATCAATTCAGCTGTAGGGTGTATGAACATATCAAGTGATTATATGACGAACTTATGTAGCAATGTGACGCATAGCAGCAAATCGATAGCCAGTTTTCCGATATGTGGCCCGTGTCTCTCTGATGTCCTTCTCACATATCATGCTTTCAGAGGTTATTCGCCCTTGTTTTCGTCAAGGCTTACAAAGTTGTGTATAGTTCGGCGATTGCAAGGAAAGAGTTGCTTCCCCGGAGGCGCTACGCACCATATAGCTTGATCGCTATAACTGGATAACCGTGTTGTTAATATTCTTCCGCCATAGCGATATATCGCGGTTCGCTTATGGGAAAAGAACACATAGGGTATTCACTTCTTTCCGAAAAGGGCATTTGTATGAAAAAATGATATCAATATTTTCAAAAGGGGGTTATGAGCCGAGAAAAATAAACCTGAAGTCAGACCTGAAGATAGTCCAGATTGCACTGAAAAAGTATGTTGTTGTGAGGTCAAAGCCAAAAAAAGTCGAACCTACAGTACTCGCTGATTGTCTGGACCTCACCAAGAACAAGGTCATTGAAACAGTCCGTCATATTGACAATAGTACCCTTCCCCAAGTAAAACAATTACTGAGACACCTCAAGTTCTTGCGTGTCTCAAGAGTAAGTTCGTCATAGTCACAACAAAGAAAGCTTCAAATAATACAATGTTTAATGTAATTATTACTATTACCAGATGCTGGTTAAGGATATAAATATAAACACGTCATCGTCGAATACGTCTACTCAATTCCTAGCAGAATTTACTCTGGCAGATTTATTTAACAATCACTAAACGTTTCTCAAGGAAAGAGGTATTTGTCTTCCAACCACTCATAGCGATATACGGAAAGTGTACTGGACTCCCAAAATACATAAATCACCATACAAAGCCAGATTCATAACTGGATCTAGAAGCTGCACCACAAGGTTTCTTTCAACCCTCTTGACGAGGGCCCTTCCTTATTTTATTTATTTCTAAAATCTCTGGCATTGAATGCATGTGCCATGGATATTGAAAAACTCGAAATATCTCACGGAAGAACTTGATAATCGCAATATAAATGACGCAGTAAAGGATGTCCACCTTCTCTGGATTTGAACGAAACTACAGATGGTCCTAACGGTACATCATTTTAGACGTATATCTCTATGAAGCGGGCTTTCTCTCTCATCGACTTTACGACAAAAGAGATGATTAAAATTTCGACATCGTAAACTATCCCTATCTGGACTAATATTCCAGTGGGACCTGCATATGGCGTATACATATCTCGTCTAGTGGCGTCACGTCACAAAACGCAAGGAAACTTATAAAACACGCTATATCACCAAGTGCCTCCGCTCAAATTTTCTCAAATTTGGCGATGCATATCGCATGCTGATAGCAAAATACGAGCGTGGCGTGCAAGATCTACGGCGAAATGTTTAGTAACTTGTGTCTAATTCCGCTTAACCCTTGGCTAGGGGCCGTATGAACTCGTGTATTACAAGATCCGCAGTAGTAGGTAGCGAGCAAATGGACAAAGTTTTCACCCGGATGTAACTATGACGTCACAATTGGTGGTATGTAAGCGTGTTTGTGATTGGCTGGTGGGGGGTGGGAGGCGTGGTCTGATTTTTTGATTGATGTGGTGGGAGGTGGGTACAAGATGGCGGCCAGTTTTTGTGTCGTGTGGTGGTCCAGTGTCAGTCAGTGCATGATGGGTTCAAAATGGCGGCCAGTTTTTGTGTCGTGTGTGGTGTGGGTACAAGATGGCGGCCAGTTTTTGTGTCGTGTGGTGTGGGTACAAAGTGTGGTGTGGGTACAAGATGGCGGCCAGTTTTTGTGTCCTTTTTGGTGTGGGTACAAGATGGCGGCCAGTTTTTGTGTCGTGTGGTGTGGGAGGTGGGTACAAGATGGCGGCCAGTTTTTGTGTCCTTTTTGGTGTGGGTACAACATGGCGGCCAGTTTTTGTGTCGTGTGGTGGTCCAGTGTCAGTCAGTGCATGGTGGGTCCAAGATGGCGGCCAGTTTTTGTGTCGTGTGGTGTGGGTACAAGATGGCGGCCAGTTTTTGTGTCGTGTGGGAGGTGGGTACAAGATGGCGGCCAGTTTTTGTGTCGTGTGGGAGGTGGGTCCAAGATGGCGGCCAGTTTTTGTGTCGTGTGTGAGTGTGAGTGCCTGCCTGCCTTCCTGTCTGCCTGCCTGCATTCTGCCTGTGTGGAATGCATGTACTGACTTGGTTCTGGGTTTTTTCCATCACGGTTGTGCGCAGGTGTATGACGTCACTTCCGGTCTGCGTGAATCGGGCGTGACCTGGGACTATGGGATGCATGTACTGACTTGGTTCTGGGGTTTTTCCCTCACGGGGAGGTCACGTGATCAGTTCAAGGTCATATCCATTTTTTATCGATATGTCAACCCCACACCCAGTCCATTAAATGCTCCTTCACCTATGCTTCAATTTGATACCTCACTCGACCTGTGGTGTGAGTGAGTGCAAGAATGTATTCATCCGCGGTGATGCAGTCATGTCTGGCGGTGATTCGGTCTCGGGAAAAAGCTTCCTTGCCCAATGCCTACGGACTTTACCGAAGATACACGGACTTTAACGAAAAGACACGGACGTACACGAAAAGACGCGAAGGTGAACGCCATTGTGGGAAACCTCCCACAGACAGGTCAGTACATGCATTTCTATGTTGTTCACGCATAATAAAAGGATTGATCTGTAATCTGTGTTGTTGTTGTTGTTGTTGTTGTTGCTCCCTTTTTTTGGACTAACCCATCAGAATAGTACGTATCACGGACTACACCCGTAGAGCTACATCTGGTCTATAAAACATGTCCCTCTGGATCCCACACCTTCATTTCTACAGAGCCATGGCGGAGATCCAGCCCCATGCGACTCGCATTTTACAGTATGCCACCGTGGTGAATTCATTCACGGGTTACCGAGCAGTGGTCCGGTCCATGTTTGCAGATGGCGACGACAACGAGGGACGACGCCAGATCCTGAACGAGTTCACAGAAGCGGTCCTCCACAGAGTGCACTCGATGGACAGGCGTGCCATCACTCACCACTACTGGACTATGACAGCCATCCTTGATGCTCGCGCTATGGACCAGGAGCGCTCACGCCGGAACCAGCGCCGGCTGGTTGGCCTCATACTAGTCTGTGCCCTATTCACCCTGGCGCTGTGGTATTGACACTATAAATACGAGGGGAAGAGACAGAGTGTGTATCATTTACCGTTGGACATTGAGAGCAAGCATGTCGCTACCACTACGAGCCATCTTGCCTCTTACACCTAGTGTGCGGTTATACGTGTATGCAGATAAAGTCAAACTGGCGAAAGACGATCTAGCTATTTACTGGACACCCGCTGAAATGCTATGGAATCCGGTGACACTAGAGCGTGATGGGTGGAATAAATTTAAACGCGTGTTGAGCGGAGAATTGGACGGAGAGCTCATCCACCTGGATAATGCCATGTACGTCTATACCCTACCATCCCTTCGCATACGTCTAGGCCGGTACAAAGAGCCATCGCGCAGTATCAGCCTAACTCCTTCTGTGTGGGAAGCCTTGAAGAAAATAATGCCTATTGTAGACCAGTTATTGTCACCGGACGATCGATCACCTGAGCAATTAGCGTGGGTTCGTGCTATAGAAGACGCGTTCGCTGAACCGCATGAAAGACTACATAAGGCAGAATTTTGTTTCTGTAAACCAGATACTACAGCCGGGAAAAAAAGGCCTATATGTAAAGAATGCACAGCGGCTAGAGGGTCAGTGTCACCCCGGGAAGAGATCGACACACTTGTGACGGGAGCGAACGAAGGGGAAAGTCCGTGATGCGGCGGTCGGGAAAAAAGGAGACGTCTACAGTGATTAACAGACGGCTTTGCAACAAATAGTTCCTGTGGTCGATAAAGTATTCTCTGCACACGACCCGCCTCTCACAGAATAGGCCCTATAAATACGAGGGGAAGAGACAGAGTGGGTATCATTCTCCGTTCGACATTGAGAGGAAGCATGTCATCACTCCAAGCCATCCTGACGCTTACACCCAATGTGAAGTTATACGTGTATGATGCTAAAGTGACCCTGGTCGAAGATTGTGGAAATATTTGCTTTGAGCACGCTGAGACTCTATCGGATAGGGTGACACTAGAGCGTGATGGCTGGACTAAGTTTAAACGGGTGTTGAGCGGAGAGTTAGACGGACACCTGATCCACCTGGACAAGGCCAACTACGTATACCATACTGCGCTCTACCCACGGGTGGGACGCTACCAAGAGCCGGCTCGAAGTTTCCTCCTAACTCCCTCTCTGTGGTCAGCCTTGGAGAAAATAGGCCCTCTGGTGGACCAGTTATTTATACCCGACGATCGATCACCCCACCAATTGGCATGGGCTCATGCTATCGAACACGCACTAGATGAACCTAATGAAAAAAAAGCGGATGGAGAAAATACTATATGTATAGAATGCGCAGAGGCTGGAATGACAGTGTCACCTGATGAAGCCACCCACACACACATGACGGGCCAGAACGATGAAGAAGAAGAAAAAATCCGTGATGAAGCCGCGGGGCCAATGGCTGAACCCCATGAACAACTACATGAACCCGACGACGATGCCATTGATTACCCCGCTACACTCAGTCAGCCCAATGACATGACCACCTGATCCTTTGATCTCACGGGGTTCTCCCTATAAATACGAGAGACAGTGAAATCTGGTACCATTCACGTACTGACCATGACGGAGCATATAGTACTGGCGTATTTCAGCTTGACCCCCGAGGTTTTCCTGCACGTGTATGCGGATAAGGTCGATATCATGGAGGAGGTGGTGGGAGACACGGACCCTACACAACCGTGCCCGGCTCACATTCGTCTGTCCCGGGAGGGCTGGACCAAATTCAAACGGGTGTTGTCTGGTGAACTGGACGGCGACCTCATCCACTTGTGTCACGATGTGTACATCCGACGCGGCCCTTTCTTTGCTCAATTGGCTCGGCTAGATGGAGGTACAGTGCATTTTACCCTTCACCTGATCTATGGTCTGCATTGGAAGATGCCGTGGTGGATGTGGATGAAGTGCTTATCAAGCGGTCATCAGACGAGTTGGACTGGTCATTGACCATGGCCACTGTGGAAGTCCACGAAGAAAATCAGAAAGAAACTCAGGCCCAAGATATACCCGTTATAAATAAACGATAGAGCCAGGGTCCATCATCATTTTGTCACCATGAAGCGCTGGGAGAAGGTGTTGGATAACTTATACTACAGTCCCGACAGTCCGGCAGCCTATAGTGCATTGTCGGCTCTCTCTCGAGCGGCCAAACCCCAGGGGGTACAACGTGCCCAAGTCCGAGATTGGTTAAGAAGACAAGACACCTATACCTTACATCGATCTGTCCGTCGCCATTTTCTACGGAACCGGGTCATCGTGGGAGGAATAGATGCCCAGTGGCAAGCGGATTTGGTGGATATGAGCGCCTTTGCCAAACACAACGATGAGAATCGGTATATCTTGACGTGCATCGATATCCTATCCAAGTATGCGTGGGTGGTACCCATCCGGACGAAAACGGGGGCGAATCTCATAGCGGCGTTCAAAGACATCTTCAAGACCGGGCGCAAACCTTTGTATTTGCAAACCGACGAAGGCACGGAATTCCTCAACAGACCGTTCCAACAGTTTCTGAAAGCCCAGAAGGTGTTTTCTTCCATACGTACAACGAGACCAAGGCTTCCGTGGTGGAAAGGTTCAACAGGACATTCAAAGGCCGCATGTATAAATATTTCACCTATAAGAATACAAGGCGGTACATCGGTGTTCTCCCGAAACTTGTGAGTGGTTACAATCGAGCCTATCATCGGAGTATAGAGAGAGCCCCCATTACCGTGACCCAACGCAATGAAGCCCAAGTCCGGCGTGTCTTGTACCCCAGGCCATCGCAGCGAACGACGAAGGTGGTGTACAAGGTCGGGGACCCTGTACGGATCAGTAAAGTCAAGGGCAAGTTCGAGAAAAGTTACTTGCCCAACTGGAGCGATGAGCACTTCCTGATTAAACGGCGCCTACCCCGACAGCGGCGAGTCTATGAACTGGAAGATCTCCAAGGCGAAACGTTGCTGGGGACGTTTTACGACACGGAATTACAGCCTGTTGTAAAAACACAGCAAGACTACTACACGGTGGAGCAGATTTTGAAAACGGAACGTCGACGTGGCAAACTGTTTCATTTCGTAAAATGGCAAGGCTGGCCCAGTTCCTTCAATTCCTGGGTCGCTGCCAACCAGGTGAAACGACTATAAAGCCAGACACCACTGCCGTCCTCCTTCATTCCACGTCCGACCCCAGTGCTATGGACCAACAGCAGCTGCCTCCGAAGACAGCGTCTCGTAAAACGCGCAAAGCGCAAGTGGTCTTTGGGGTGCTATTGCTAACCCTGCTGAGTGTGTTGTACGGAGGTGTGTTTTACGACGTAGCCTATGTCAGTACGTTACTTAACCAACTGAAAACACCAGCCATCAGTGAAACGGGTCTACAGAGAGCACCAGTCGTATCGAGCCCAGTCACCACCACCACCACACCCCGCGTTCAAGCCACGTCGAGCTCTACACTTACACCAAGTACACCTACTACGTCTCAAGACCCACCGGATTTCATCCCTCACAGTGAACCGACCACCCACGTTGTACCCACCCCCCGCACCATCTCTGAACGTGAACAGACAACGACGACCGACGTTGTACCCACCACCACTCCAGTTCACTCGTACGAAATTTACAAGAGCGGGTTACCACGACAACGGATAGACCTCAAACCATGGACCCTCGGTGGCAGCATCCCTTCACTTGCGTCATCGCAGGACCGACGGGTTCCGGCAAAACGCACTTCGTCGGGAAGCTCCTTCAACACGCCGACAGCATGATCACCCCACCCATTGCCCGAGTCGTGTGGTGTTACGGAGAATGGCAGGCAGCGTATGCAGCAATGCCCCATATCACGTTCGTGGAAGGCCTACCCAACCTGGCCGATTTGGAACCGGACACCTTGGTGGTTCTGGATGATCTCATGGTGGAGACGGATGCGCGGGTCACCCAACTCTTTACCAAAGGCAGCCATCATCGACGGCTCAGCATCATCTACATTGTGCGGAATCTGTTCAGTAAAAACAAAGAACATCGGAATATCAGCTTAAATGCCCACTACCTGGTGGTCTTCAAAAACCCGAGAGATACCACTCAACTGCTGCACCTGGCGAGACAGATGTATCCCAGCCGCATACTGTTTGCGTTGGAAGCCTTCAAAGATGCCACAACCCCTCAGCACGGGTATATGCTCTTCGACCTCAAGCAAGCCACCCCCGACCACCTTCGACTACGGACCGGCATCTTTCCCGGAGAGACCCACCACGTGTACATGCAAAAATAATGTAAACACACCCACAGTGGCGCCTCCAGCTGGGGTTTTGTGTGTTTGATGATGGGGAATAATAAAAAGAATGAATACCACAGCAGGGTTGACTTTGTCTGTGAGGTGGATAAAAAGGGCAGAGTTGTGGGTTCTAACATTAGTTGTACAGGATGTCTGCGCGAGTACGGAAGCACGCTCCCACGCTCCGTGTATTGAAGACGGCCCCACCCGAGTTAGTCCGAACCATTGTACGCGGTGCGGACCCTGACCTTGTACGCTGTCTGTGCGAGATCGGGTACAACCTGTTAAAGGCAACGTACCACTGACTCCGGCTCAGAAGACCAAGTTGACCAAGCATAAGACAGGTCTCCGAACTTTAGTCCAGAAGCGAGTCTCTCAAACACAAAAGAAAAGGTGTTACAGAAAGGCGGCTTTCTCGGGGCCATCTTAGCACCGTTGGCCGCTTCCGTGTTGGGTCCAGTATTGGGTGGACTCTTCGGCCGACAATGAACCACACGAAAGAAATGGTCCTCGTCGAACCACGGTTCCTGCAAAACCTCCAATCACCCTACCCTGTCCCACCTACGGTGAAGACCATAAACAGCCTCGATGGAGAGATGCAACAGATCTTACAGAGACCGGGGTTAAGCGACAGTGAGAAAGTACAAAGGTACAATGAGACGCTTCAACAGTACATGACGTTCATGGACCAATACAAAACCCTGTCTACCCCAGCAACAGCACCACCACCACCACCACCACCACCACCACGTGACAGACCGCTGACCTCAGCACCGCTCCAACAGCCGGGTGAGGTAGCCCCCACAGCCCCACAGTGGGTGGAAGACGAAGTGCTGAAAAGTGTACCTGCCTCGTTCAAGAAACAAGCTGGCCTGGTATTACAACGGATGAAACAGAATCCTAACATGACTTGGAATGATAAAGGCGAACTCCTGGTACAGAATCAGGTGGTCCCCGGCACCCACATGACGGATTTAGTGAATGATCTGATGCGTCAACGCAGATCGCACACCGATCCTCGAGGATGGGAGGTCTTCGCTCAAGGCTTGAAAGACATGCATGTACCACAGGAATTGGTGGGGAACCCCCACCGCTGGGCCTTTATGCAGCAAACCCAGCAATCACCGAGTGGCCCACTACCTTCTTGGGAAGCCGAATGGGAACCGGAGTCACCCCCAAAACACCACCACAACGGGCACTTTCTTTTCGCGCCTATAAAAAAACACCCTTGATCAAGACACCCCACATCTCCAGAGCCGTGACACGTAGCAAGTCAACGCGCCGAACACGACGCCGCACACAACCGCCCAAGGCGTGGAAGACCTATTAAAACCAACAGCAGCAGCAGGACAGCTCAGTCGCCATGTTTTACCTGACCCTACCCAGTAACAGTTCGCTGGATGTGTTTCCTGACAACACCGTGGCCAAGTACGTCACCCAGTTACCGCAACCGTTACATTTACCTGGCCGGTGGGAATGTGCCCTCGTGGATATCCAATACCCTTACTCGTGGTACAACGTGCGAGCCAATGAAGTGTGGTACGAGGTCACCTACGAAGGCAAAAACACCCGGCTCACCCTGCCCGAAGGCCAATACGATACCCCCAAAGAGTTCATGGGTGGGCTGTCAAGACTGATGCATGATAAGGCGCTACGGGGGGTGACGGATAGTGCAACACGCCTGATAGCCTTGCGCTTCAAGAGAAACGTGTTCTTCGATGTCAACGTACACAACGACAAGGCACAGCTTACCGTCACCGATACCGTGAATGTGAAACTCAGTCCTACACTACAGCAAATGCTGGGTTTCGATCTACAGACGTTCGCTGGTCCCAACCAACACCATGGCGAGATGCCGATGGATATGAAGTCGGGTATGTACGGACTCTACGTCTGCTCGGACGTGGTGGACAACCACATCGTGGGCGATATCAACACACCTCTGTTACGGGTGGTCCCCATTAAAAAGACGTATGGCGATCAAGTCACCCACAGTTTCAACCATATCATGTACCTGCCCGTACGACATACCGATATCAACACGATCACGGTGGATATAAGAGATGACACAGGACGCCCGGTCGCATTCGAACGAGG
>JAVTVY010020048.1:0-78109 GCA_036873755.1 Hanleya hanleyi
TTTTGGGGCGCGTGTGGGGTGTATCTCATCCATGTGTGCTGTACAGGGTGGTGCACCCTCGTGGGGTGGCGCATGCACAGTCGGGCAGTAGCAGAGAAAGAGGGTATTTTGGGGTACGCAGGAGCGTGCTTGGGCGATCTATAGGTATATCTCATCGAAATATAGCGTGAAGGGGGTGTCGTACTAAAGCCTTCGAGAATAAAAGCTAGTTCAATAATGTTCATATAGTTTATTATCCCCAAAGTTACATATTACTCAAATTGGGAGAGCCATCCTGAATATGTTTATTATGGTGTTTATTCACGGAATAGAAATTGAAATGTCAAACGCCATGTTAGATACAAGTGTTTACAGAGGTGACTTGGATTTTTGGTCCATGTACACGGAATTGGCCAAGAGCACTGAGAAATATATAGATGGACAAGGAACTGAGGTGCGTGTGTGGAATTGTTTCCTAGGCCTGCTAGAGAAACTGCTGAACGCTTGTCATCATGACTAATATAGGATTACCATGTCGGCAGGAGAATACGTTAGCGATGCTGATAATTGGAACATATTTTATGTGGACCACGCTATAGACAACGTGAGGCAACAAGTTCACGAGAGAAGGAGACTAGATCAACCTTCACCCCATAATATCGAAAGGAGAAATGGTTATCCTTTACACACCAAAGCACATAACACAAGTCTACGCTCATATACCAGCTTGACTCACTACGTGCCTTACTCTCCTTGTGTCCCCGCTGTTTCAAACCTTCCGATATTCACCTATTGACCACTAGAGTAGCTTTGTCTGTGTTAACCAATCGTTTTGCTGTATTGCCTTGTTCATATCGGAGGAATATCGGATTCCTCATACTAACGCTATGTAGTCTGGGCTAAAACGACCGTTGTATTGCGTGAGGTCACCTGGCTGAGTTTAACATAGTGCATCGTGAATTACGCGGTGCAGTCTGAAGTGCACAGACTACACCGGCGCTCGACGCGATGTTACCCTCTCTAAAAATGGTACACAATTGATCCTTACCCGCCACTGTGACGATGGAAACCATTCTAGCTGAACCTGAGATAGAGGAATTTGAGATGATCATCAAACAGCTAAAGCGATCAAAAGCTATGGGAATAGATAACATCCCAAATGAGTTTCTGAAAGAGGGTGGTGAGCGGTTAGTAGAATGTCTCTATATACTCATATGTAGAATATGGAACGATGAAACGATTCCGATGGTATGGAAAGTAGCTAGGATGACCCTGTTACATAGGGGAGGAGATAAAAAGTTACTAGACAATTACAGGGGGATAACCGTGACCAGCAATGTTGAAAAAGGGTTAGCCCGAAAACATCGGCTAAGGAGTCTATTTTTTTTTTTTTAGTTGTTGTTGCTGACCCCTTATCCCGAACCACTTATACAGATCGAAAAGGAAAAAAATAAATAAGACGTCAGTCGCTCGAGATCATTAACTGTACACGGCGTGGGGAATTGAGACAGAGGCACAAAAAACATTTTATCGAATAAATAATATGATTTGGCATCTCCAGCACTATGACAACCACCTAATGACTCCTTTAATTAGATGGAATCTGCCATCAAACACGGATTTTGTCAACAAAACCGTTATGTTTCTTTCTCCATACTTTACAGGGACATGCGCAGAATGGGGTTGACCTTTTGACTCACGTCTGTGACGTCATCAAGAAATGAATCCATGTTGGTTTTAAACCAATAGCGACGTGTGTTTATTCACGTGATCAGAAAGGTCACGAGATCAAAATAACGAAGGTCATATTCTTACAAGATGCCAGAAAGGCGCGAAAACGTTTAAATCAATGGAGGTTTTTTCTCACACATTTGATCACATTTTGTCAGCATCAAAACAGTCGTGATAGATGGTACATGGACAAAGAAGCTCAGCTCGGTCAAACTGTATGAAATTGGCATATTTTTTCTCTCCCGTTTCGTTATTTTCGTCAGCGAAAAGCCGCTTTTCGCGACATAAATTTTTATCGCTAAAATTTAACCTAGGAGCGATCTGGGCTGTGATAGGAATGCCACGCCCCCTTACCTATATTCACCTATCACAGCCAGAGTTTCTGGGTTAGAAAAGGGTTTGTAACGATCTTAGGTAACTCTTTATATTGACACAAATACTAGAAGAAAGGAGGGCTATACACCAGGGCAGTTGCTTGGCATTCATAGACATAAGAAAAGCATATGACAGAGTATGGAGAGAAGCACTATGGGCAGTTCTACAAGGGTTAGGTTGTAGTGGCAAGATTTTGAATATAGTTAAAAGTTTATATAAAGAAGTCAAATTCAAGATAGGTTTCGGGGATGTTGAGACAGATTTCATAGAGCTAAAAGAAGGATTGAGACAGGGTTGTGTTTTGTCTCCATTATTATTCGCCTTGTACCTTGCAGAGTTAGGGAGGCGGTTATTAGCATCAGGGGTGGGCATTACAATAGGAAAACAAATTATGCCTGGGTTCTTCTTCGCAGAAGATATTCTGTTACTAGCAGAAAAGAGAAAGCAATTAAAGATTCTACTTGACATAGCAGGAATATTTGGTTTTGAACGTAAGATCTTGTTAAACATGGTAATACAAAATGGAAACTAGGAAAAATTGATGTGAAGGAAGACGAAGAACATGATATGGACATAGGAGAGGTGGACGAATCCAAGTATTTGGGAGTTAAAGTGAGGACGAAGGGAAGTATTTTTGTCGGTCAAAAACAGTCAATGGTCAGAAAGGCTAAACAAATGCTCGGATTGATGAAGTCTATAAGTAGCAACTCCTGTAATCGTAGTATGTGTGCTAGGATACTTTGAGAGAGAGTAGCTATCCCCAGGATTTTATATGGAGAGGAAATTGTGGAGCTTGATAGGCAAACGGTACAGGCTCTAAATTTGGTGGAGCTCCAGGTGGGCAGATGGATCCTAGGGGTAAACAGGCTGACAGCAACGTAAGCTATTTATGGAGAGCTTGGATGGACAAGGATGGAGGAGAAAGTTAGCAGATTGAAGCTAACCTATTATGGACGGCTTAGTTTATTGGGTGAGGACAGATGGGCTAAGGTAGTGTGGAAGGAAAGAATCAGAATAAGCAAACACACAGGATGGTTTGAGGAACTAGATATAATAAGACGACGGCATGATATTGGTTCATCGATGATAGAAACTGGGAGTAAACAGTGGAAAAAAAGAAGTATTCCTGAAAATTCAGGATGGATGGGAGGACAGCTGGAGGGAAGGTGTGAATAGTAAGATCTGACTCCAGGTGTATGGGAACAAAGAATTTCCTAAGCGTGAGAATTATGTTGACTGGATGGGTGATTTTTCTTGGTTGGCAAAAGCTAGAGTCGGGTCACTGGCAACTCGAAGTAGACTGAAGAGGGGCTTGGAAGAAAAGAAGTGTAGAACTTGTAGGGATGTGGAAGATAGTAAACACATAATACTAAAATGTGTCAGATTTAACGCAGGAAGAGTGATGCTGAAAAAGAGGTTATTCAAAAAGAGTACCATGAATGGGATACAGTGGCAGAAAGTGAGCTGGGATTACGGGGACAATACATGTTTAACTGAGGTACTTGGATTAGGTACGTACACACGCACTGAATAGACAGGAGAGTGGTCTCATTAATTTAATAGGGATGTTTGAGAAGTACGAAAAGAGTTGGACTAGGCGAATCAGGTTTCTACGGGTCAGGGGAAATGGCAAGATTATTCAAATAGAATCAGAGATGATGGGGAGAAGTAAGCATCAATAATTATTTACCATTGACAAAAGGGAACATACATGCACATAGGGTGGAGTCTGGGAATGCTGGATGATGGAAGCTATGTCATTGGATTATATTATCCTGCGGGAATGGGCACGAGGGGATATACGGGCATATTTGATTGCGGAAAATAAGGGAAATATTAAGAGAGTTGATCACAGAAGACAGTGGGAAGCATGGGTGTGAATATGCACAATGAGGGAATTTACTGGGATATATGATAGAGAATAACAAGTGAAAATACTTGGGGAAAGCACAGGTGTATATAAGGCATTGTATTTTATGACATTAGGTGAATAGGCACAGCAAAGGGAAAATAGTGGGATATTGCATTGAGGAAAATCAGAAATACTGGGTGATATTTCCATCGCACTGGATTTGTGATCTCGGGAAATAGGCAAAATAACGGGAAATACATAGAGGGAAGGCTTGGGACCTGATCAAGGTTAGATGATATGGATATATATGTAAAGAAGATATAATGGGGAATTACCGATGGCTATGCGTCACTGGTATGAGGGAGCATGCGTAGGGCGGTGTGGGGGAACGGGTTGCACGGCATACTCTGTATGGGACCTGATCAACATTAGATGATATGGATACAGATGTAAAGAAGATATAATGGGGAATTACCGATTACTATGCGTCATTGGTAGGAGGGAGCAGTGTAGGGCGGTGTGGGGGAACGGCATACTCTGTATGACCTGTGCCCATTGTAATACGATGGAGTGCCCAATCAAACCAACCAACCAAACCAACATTTACCGACCATAGTGATGCTCTGATAATAATTTCAAACGAGAAATCAGTCAATAAACTTTTCACTCGAAGCCCCACTTTGTAACAACCGCCATGCCATTTTAAAGCCGGGTTCACTGATATGGTGAATTGTCACAGGGCATAGCTTTTGTGAAGGTCATAGGGCAATCTAAAATTTGATATTGGTTATCTCGTAAATACTGTCGGAAAATGCATTGTATGAGCATGACAGGAACTGGATTAGGAAAGTCAGTGACATATGTTATTCTGCCATTGGTTTTGAGTCTTGTAAAGGCACTCGCATTTTATTAATCAGCACTACTTCTAACCTGTATAGACCTAAGTAAAATAAAATTTTATTGGGGTTTTGAAATTGAAGCGTGGCTATAAAACGTTTGCATATGCGCATGGAGCAATAATGGCGTGACCAACGAACGTATGCACAAAGAGTCGCGGCGTGGGCACCAGCTTTATCCAGAGTGCGGTCCCAAAATGAGGATGCACTGCTCATGCTTTAGCTCTTCGACGACGAACATTAGCATGGATGAGCTGTTAGTATCCACATCAGCGGACGAGCAGGAGCGTGTGGTAGAGCGTTCGCCTCCCAAACGGCAGGTCCCAGGTTCGATTCCGGGTCGAGTCATACCAAAGAATTGGACTTGTATTTTCCGCGATTGACGCTCAGCAGGAAGCCTGATAGATCACCTCTGGTTGGCCCGATGTCAGGATAATGTGACTGGGCTGTTGTCATGATATGACTGAAAAATCCCTGCACCATTAATGCGCGAGGTCAGATGACTTCGACGGAATCGGCCGAAGTAGTATATAAAACACCGATTCCCTCCGAAAAATGAGGCTGAAGCGTTGCCATGGTGGTGTGACGTCATGATGACGTCACGGATGACGTTACATCCGGGTCACATCTGTGTCAAAGATCACCCTGACGTCATACCACCATGGCAACGCCTCAGCCTCATTTTTCGGAAGGAATCGGTGTTTTATATACTACTGGCCGAGCGGTCGCGAATGACTTCTACGGAAAGGTCACGAGGTCATGAATGTGACTCAGCACTCCTAGATATTACGACTGGTCTTATAGCTATGCCAAACTCGTATGCTGCCATGGTACGGCTTTGTCAGACGAACCATGACTAGAGAAGATGAATTTAGACGTACCCCATCTAGCTTCCCAAACTCCCAAAATTAGTGTCCCAAGCGGGCCATTCACAGTCGCGGTTTGACGACTTGAGTCAGCAGCAGTCGTGGAGCAGTGTTATGGTTGGTCAATCTCTCGAGGTCACAGAATATACGAAATATATCTATGATCCGAAAACCTGAGATCATATAGTGACATATATGAATGGAAAATTAATAGCATTTTAAATGATTAAGATTGATATTGTTATATTATTATGTATATAAATCGTATGACCGGGCTTACTGAACCGACATATTTCAACAAATGTGATTTCTCTTTTTTATTCTTCCAAATAAATAGAAAAAGAAAATTTAATAAATGCAAGTTTTCCACGTGACATAATAGTTTGTAAGAATAGTGACACTGGTATATGTACATAATTGGATTTTCCGCATTGTACCACATCTCATTGTGTTAAACATATCAGTTAAGAATTCCGTGTAGGAACTCCGTACAACAATATTATCCACATTTCAGCTTGAAAATAATACTGGGTAAGTGATTGAAACAACCAAGCTCAAACAATACAGACGACAACACCGCATGTCCCGTTCATATTGAACTAGATAAAACGAGGACTATGAGTTGATATTATATGGAAAGCTATCAGTGTCATAACTTTTGTTTTCCATACGTGGTAATTCTCATTTCCACACGTGGAAAATACAGCCAATGGTTTAACTGGCAATTACCACGCGTGGATATTTCGAATACCACACGTGGAAACTATTTACCACGAAGTCACAAAACTTCTATTTCTCTTGAAATATACCAAACAGTTATTAAATATATTTAAAAGCGCCAATTTCACTTGACTTGAAGGTGGAGCTTTTTACAATTTTATATATGTTGAGAAAAGGGATATCGGTGTATCGCGGCTGATATCAATTCTAACGGGTAAAAATTGTTTAGGACATGCTGCCTGAACAATATCCTGGGCTGCCCGACGATGCTTAGGTCACACCGAACAAAGATGGAACTTTCTTAAACGACGGCTTCTGATTGGACAAGAGACCTACTTGAATTGTAAACATACCCAACGCGGCTCCCCCAGCGTGGGTATGATGTACTGGAGGGGCGAATAAAATGATTGACCTGTCATCCTTGTTGTTGTTGTTGTTCTCTAACCTGTCTACATCATGGCGTCAAGGAGGCTAGGGCGTTAAGGTGTTCAGATATGGCGTTAATGCGTTACGATAGGGCGTTAAGGCGTTAAGATAAGGCGTTAAGGCGTTAAGACAGGGCGTTGACAGGCGTCATTGCATTTTGAGGAATTGGTGGCAATTCCATTTAATATCTAGCAAATCTTATCTTCTGGGCTATTTCACCAGGGCGTTGAAGTGTTAAGATAGGCGTTGGCGGGCGTTACTGTCCATATTCCTTCACACCCCCAAAATGCCCACTTTGGCTACTACTCCTACTGATGACGTCACACGCCAACTCGGTCCATTTGGACCACGGATGGTCCCTCAATCACTCAACAGACCCCCCACTCACCCCTAAAACCCGCTTTCTATACTACGATCAGACTGCGCATGCATAGAATCGGATGGTCTCCCACGAGAACTACAAGGTGACACCTCATACGGCCCAATCGGACCACTATGGGTCCGTCACGACCCCAAACCGTCCATTCCAATACACTTTTTCTACTGCGCATGAGCAGAATGACGTCAGTGCCACCCCACACCAATCCAGTTGGACGCCCCCCCACGAATGCTTCACGATGACACCTCACACGACCCAATCGGACCACTATGAGTCCACTAGATCCCAAAACGTCCGGGAAAACTGTCCCCCATTGAAGGGCAGATAACTCTGAACAATTCATGGTTATCTCCCCTGATTCGTATAGTGACGTCAATTTGATAGTAAAAGGGAAAATTGGAGCCGATAACTCTGGTTGAACCATTCCTGGTTATCTCCCTGATTCGTGCCGGAAGTTTGATACCCCTTGACCTTTGAGAGCAAATTGATACCCCTTGACACATTTGAGAGCAAACTGATACCCCTTGACCTTTGAGAACAGGTTGATAACCCTTGACCGTTGAGAGCAAACTGATACCCCTTGACCTTTGAGAACAAATTGATACCCCTTGCCCTTTGAGAGCAAACTGATACCCCTTGACCTTTGAGAGCAAATTGATACCCCTTGACCGTTGAGAGCAAATTGATACCCCTCGATCTTTGAGAGCAAATTGATACCCCTTGACATTTGAGAGCAAATTAATACCCCTTGACCCGCCGGATGTGACGTGACCGGATGTGACGTTATAGTGACGTCAATTTAATAAGTAGTAAAAGTGCTCCTGGGGTCTTCCTCCACGTTCAGAGATACCTCCCTCTGAATACGCACCCAAAGACACTTTATATACTACTACCACCAGCAGAATTTTAACATACAAATAAGGTGAGAATACTATCGCATGGATCTTTAGAAGATTGTCTATGATTTAGGTGACAACTTAAGGCACCGCTACCGAATATAAGATGAACATGCACTTCTGTATAATTTCCACATTTCACAAGGATGTAGGTTTCACGCTTCTTTTGGAATGTTAAATATGAAACTCATGTTGTTTTCCACGAGATCACTGACGTTGAAAGAGACGATCGCCTTCTGAAATTCTCCTCGCTCAAGAACGCCACTTTTGTCGACGTCTAATCGGTCAAATACTCGACCGACATATCCGAGATTCTTCGCCCCCATTACCGACATCAGCTTGATGAACTCCGTCCGGGTGATGACTCCGTCGCCGTTCACGTCAATGGCGTCGAACATACCGTTGGAAAGTTCTTTCGCGTGCGCTACAAAGACTGGGAAGTCTCTCGTATACATGGACTTCAGCGCGCGAATATATTCTTCCTCCGTTGCGATATTGCGTGCTCCACCGGAATATGACTTGAAGACCAACCACCAACCTTTTAAGGCTTGCCGTATGTCTGTAGCTTTCTCTTCCGTGGCACCATAGATGGATATCATTTTATCAGCTATCAGAGAGAAATCGTCCTCCGAGACACACCTTGAATCATCCCAGACTTGGATTTTTGGTCCATGTACACGGAATTGGCCAAGAGCACTGAGAAATATATAGATGGACAAGGAACTGAGGTGCGTGTGTGGAATTGTTTCCTAGGCCTGCTAGAGAAACTGCTGAACGCTTGTCATCATGACTAATATAGGTTTACCATGTCGGCAGGAGAATACGTTAGCGATGCTGATAATTGGAACATATTTTATGTGGACCACGCTATAGACAACGTGAGGCAACAAGTTCACGAGAGAAGGAGACTAGATCAACCTTCACCCCATAATATCGAAAGGAGAAATGGTTATCCTTTACACACCAAAGCACATAACACAAGTCTACGCTCATATACCAGCTTGACTCACTACGTGCCTTACTCTCCTTGTGCCCCCGCTGTTTCAAACCTTCCGATATTCACCTATTGACCACTAGAGTAGCTTTGTCTGTGTTAACCAATCGTTTTGCTGTATTGCCTTGTTCATATCGGAGGAATATCGGATTCCTCATACTAACGCTATGTAGTCTGGGCTAAAACGACCGTTGTATTGCGTGAGGTCACCTGGCTGAGTTTAACATAGTGCATCGTGAATTACGCGGTGCAGTCTGAAGTGCACAGACTACACCGGCGCTCGACGCGATGTTACCCTCTCTAAAAATGGTACACAATTGATCCTTACCCGCCACTGTGACGATGGAAACCATTCTAGCTGAACCTGAGATAGAGGAATTTGAGATGATCATCAAACAGCTAAAGCGATCAAAAGCTATGGGAATAGATAACATCCCAAATGAGTTTCTGAAAGAGGGTGGTGAGCGGTTAGTAGAATGTCTCTATATACTCATATGTAGAATATGGAACGATGAAACGATTCCGATGGTATGGAAAGTAGCTAGGATGACCCTGTTACATAGGGGAGGAGATAAAAAGTTACTAGACAATTACAGGGGGATAACCGTGACCAGCAATGTTGAAAAAGGGTTAGCCCGAAAACATCGGCTAAGGAGTCTATTTTTTTTTTTTTAGTTGTTGTTGCTGACCCCTTATCCCGAACCACTTATACAGATCGAAAAGGAAAAAAATAAATAAGACGTCAGTCGCTCGAGATCATTAACTGTACACGGCGTGGGGAATTGAGACAGAGGCACAAAAAACATTTTATCGAATAAATAATATGATTTGGCATCTCCAGCACTATGACAACCACCTAATGACTCCTTTAATTAGATGGAATCTGCCATCAAACACGGATTTTGTCAACAAAACCGTTATGTTTCTTTCTCCATACTTTACAGGGACATGCGCAGAATGGGGTTGACCTTTTGACTCACGTCTGTGACGTCATCAAGAAATGAATCCATGTTGGTTTTAAACCAATAGCGACGTGTGTTTATTCACGTGATCAGAAAGGTCACGAGATCAAAATAACGAAGGTCATATTCTTACAAGATGCCAGAAAGGCGCGAAAACGTTTAAATCAATGGAGGTTTTTTCTCACACATTTGATCACATTTTGTCAGCATCAAAACAGTCGTGATAGATGGTACATGGACAAAGAAGCTCAGCTCGGTCAAACTGTATGAAATTGGCATATTTTTTCTCTCCCGTTTCGTTATTTTCGTCAGCGAAAAGCCGCTTTTCGCGACATAAATTTTTATCGCTAAAATTTAACCTAGGAGCGATCTGGGCTGTGATAGGAATGCCACGCCCCCTTACCTATATTCACCTATCACAGCCAGAGTTTCTGGGTTAGAAAAGGGTTTGTAACGATCTTAGGTAACTCTTTATATTGACACAAATACTAGAAGAAAGGAGGGCTATACACCAGGGCAGTTGCTTGGCATTCATAGACATAAGAAAAGCATATGACAGAGTATGGAGAGAAGCACTATGGGCAGTTCTACAAGGGTTAGGTTGTAGTGGCAAGATTTTGAATATAGTTAAAAGTTTATATAAAGAAGTCAAATTCAAGATAGGTTTCGGGGATGTTGAGACAGATTTCATAGAGCTAAAAGAAGGATTGAGACAGGGTTGTGTTTTGTCTCCATTATTATTCGCCTTGTACCTTGCAGAGTTAGGGAGGCGGTTATTAGCATCAGGGGTGGGCATTACAATAGGAAAACAAATTATGCCTGGGTTCTTCTTCGCAGAAGATATTCTGTTACTAGCAGAAAAGAGAAAGCAATTAAAGATTCTACTTGACATAGCAGGAATATTTGGTTTTGAACGTAAGATCTTGTTAAACATGGTAATACAAAATGGAAACTAGGAAAAATTGATGTGAAGGAAGACGAAGAACATGATATGGACATAGGAGAGGTGGACGAATCCAAGTATTTGGGAGTTAAAGTGAGGACGAAGGGAAGTATTTTTGTCGGTCAAAAACAGTCAATGGTCAGAAAGGCTAAACAAATGCTCGGATTGATGAAGTCTATAAGTAGCAACTCCTGTAATCGTAGTATGTGTGCTAGGATACTTTGAGAGAGAGTAGCTATCCCCAGGATTTTATATGGAGAGGAAATTGTGGAGCTTGATAGGCAAACGGTACAGGCTCTAAATTTGGTGGAGCTCCAGGTGGGCAGATGGATCCTAGGGGTAAACAGGCTGACAGCAACGTAAGCTATTTATGGAGAGCTTGGATGGACAAGGATGGAGGAGAAAGTTAGCAGATTGAAGCTAACCTATTATGGACGGCTTAGTTTATTGGGTGAGGACAGATGGGCTAAGGTAGTGTGGAAGGAAAGAATCAGAATAAGCAAACACACAGGATGGTTTGAGGAACTAGATATAATAAGACGACGGCATGATATTGGTTCATCGATGATAGAAACTGGGAGTAAACAGTGGAAAAAAAGAAGTATTCCTGAAAATTCAGGATGGATGGGAGGACAGCTGGAGGGAAGGTGTGAATAGTAAGATCTGACTCCAGGTGTATGGGAACAAAGAATTTCCTAAGCGTGAGAATTATGTTGACTGGATGGGTGATTTTTCTTGGTTGGCAAAAGCTAGAGTCGGGTCACTGGCAACTCGAAGTAGACTGAAGAGGGGCTTGGAAGAAAAGAAGTGTAGAACTTGTAGGGATGTGGAAGATAGTAAACACATAATACTAAAATGTGTCAGATTTAACGCAGGAAGAGTGATGCTGAAAAAGAGGTTATTCAAAAAGAGTACCATGAATGGGATACAGTGGCAGAAAGTGAGCTGGGATTACGGGGACAATACATGTTTAACTGAGGTACTTGGATTAGGTACGTACACACGCACTGAATAGACAGGAGAGTGGTCTCATTAATTTAATAGGGATGTTTGAGAAGTACGTGTGAGAGGGGGTGAAATAATGTCCCGTTCGATCACTGGATCAAAGGAAGAAACACTTATTTGCCTAATAGAATGTTTATTCAGTTTCTGGACATTCGTATTCGTTCCGTATACACACAGTTATCTGCTCTGCTTATAGCTTATAGTTCCTGGAGGAATACCAACACATCAAAAATCCACTGATGCGAGACCCCCATTTTACCACTACTAGTTTCCAATGTCACAGAAATGGAACTTAATCCGCCGAATATCGAACCCTCATAATATAGGAAAAACCAGGGGAGTGTATGTGACCTGTAAGACAACAATACAGACTTATTAGCTTCAACAAATTCACTCATTATACATGACTTGGCATACAACCGTCAATTAGCAGTATCACCAGTTGAGATCAAATACTATAAAATTGATTATGACTCAAAATTCTATAATAACCTGTCAATGACTAGTATACCATGGCCTTAGCCATGCATAATACTTCTGACAAAACAACAATGCTAATTAAAACATCATGGCATTTTGTCCCTGTATTGCCCCTTATATACTACTCCAATGCATACGACTTGGGGTATCCAACGAAATTCCATTAGTTGTGTATTGTACTGGACATATATGAATGAAATCTATGTTACATGGACAATTCTATTTTAGGCTTTTTCTATAATTAATTAACCCGAATGCAAACAAATAAATCAATTGAAGTGAATTAGCAACAATAAAATCACAATCGATTTAAACCACGAGCCTGATTTGTGTTATTTGTCTTTCCTAAATTTCACCACAATTACCAGATATTCCTTTGATAATGCATGGATGGACCGATTCATGGAGTACAGTTATTCTATTACAATTCAATCTGATTTTAATCTGAATTCAATCCGAATTCAATATGACTGATTTAAACAATTTATGCGAACCTGATAAACACCCTGGTAATCTGCACAATCCATTAAAATTACACAGAAAAGGAATTCTTCAAACTTCATTCATCTGCGGACATTTACCATGTTTACCCGAGATATTCAATAATGAGCTCCAAGCATTAATTCCATAACAACTTATCATTATCGTCAATTAAACTTATTCAACAATTATTTCATAATTTCTAGGGGAATTATTCCTAAACAATGTTCATTGGCATCACATAATTTCTGCTCATAGATGTAACATTCGGTCTGACAAAAATGCGTGTGCATGTTTTTCAAACACATATACATGTACTAATGATAGAAGCCCGCCAAAACCACGTGGCACGGTACCCCATCGTGAACATACTGATCTAAATCATTTTGATGTCAAACAACTAAACATTGCCTCGGCCTAAACAGTGCAGCATTCAAGTCATTGAACTTTACGGAAAATTACTGCAGCAATGATTGTAGCAAAACTATCACATAAGTAGTCATATTTACCGATTTTTCGTGCAGCCGGGCAAAACTTTCCTGCTTCAGCGAATCTCGCAATCGACACGAACGTAACTCTTTTGAGTCGAGAGCTTACATCAGGGGAGGTCACTCTCATTAGCTTAGCGTAAATAGTGACCCGTCACATGCTTCCCCTCGAAAATCTATCATGTCCTCATGATACTTAACTAACATCGATGACGGAAATACAATGTCGTACATTAATAACAGCTATCAAGTCAAACGTCAATATTTACAAAGTAGCCTACACTGCTGACCGTGGAAGATGGTAGGGGTTAGCGTGTTCCCCTGCCGTAGTACGAGTGCTTCTTCGAAGCTGTGTCTCTGGTGGCTGGGCAGTTTCACGAGTTTGCCGGCGAGGATTTCCATGTTCTGCCTCAGCTGTGGGTAGCACAGGTTGCAGAATGATACATGTAGGGTATCCTTGGTCATCAGTGTCTCTGTCTGATTCCGTCCGGTTAGCCGGTTGAGACACCGCCGTGGGTTCTTCTCTATCAGGATATCGTCGAAGTTCCACGGGAGTAATCTCCCTACGCCCAATGCGCTTGATACATCCAGTTTCATCTGCCAACTCTAATGTATACACACCGTCGTGGTGATCCAGAATTTTGTAGATCTTTGGTCCAAATTTGTCAGTGATCTTACGACGCCCAGGGAGGTGTTGCCGCGCATAGACAAGAGTCCCTACATTGATGGGAGCATCGACTCCTCTATTCTCATGGCGCCGTTTTCTAGCAGCATACTTTGCTTCCAGATGTCTCTGCACATGCTGGCGAGCCTGCCAGAGTCGCGCTTGGTGGATGGATACCCACTCGCTGTAGATGTCATCACTTTCAGTAAAGTGATCATCCTGCTGTCCTACTCCTAGGAGTTGATCCACAGGGAGGTTAACCTCTCGCCCGAATAACAAATAGTATGGTGTGTAACCAGTGCTCGCATGCGGAGTAGCATTGTACGCAAAACACAGTTCTTGCAAATGATCTGGCCAACGTCGTTTCATGTTCTCTGGCAACGTACACAACAAATTGTGAAGGGTTCTGTTAAAACGTTCTGTTTGCCCGTTTCCTTCGGGATGGTAGGGCGTAGTTCTGCTTTTACGAATCCCGTAGAGCTTGCATAGCTCTGTGATCACATCCGCCTCAAAGTTACGGCCCTGATCGGAGTGCAGTCTTTGCGGTACACCGTAACGAGTAAACCATTCACGAACGAGCACTTTAGCGACTGTAGGGGCCCTTTGATCACGAGTAGGAACAGCGATAGTAAATTTCGTGAACCAATCTGTCACAACGAGGACGTTTTCCATGCCTTGAGCTTTTTCCATCATTGTGAAGTCCATCGAAACAATTTCTAGTGGCTTTGTCGCGACGAGTCTTCCCAAGGAAGTCTTTGGGGGTATGTACGGTCCCTTTCCACGAGTACACCTTTCACAACCTTTCAGGTAAGTTTCCACATGTCTGGCAATCTCAGCAAACCAGCACCGTTCGCGCACTAGTGCTTCGAGGCGCTCTGCTCCTTGATGACCTGCCGCGTCATGAAGATCATGTAGGACATTCTCTCGTAAGCATGTTGGCAGTAATACCTTGAGTTGGATCTCGCCGTTGTTCCCTTTGATGCGGCGGAATAACACTCCCTTCCGGACGACAATACGATCCCACTGTTTCAGTAATAGTAACGTCGGCTTAGATTCATTGGAACGTTCAGTCATGGTAGGGCGACGACCCAGTTTCCTATAGTGTATCAATCTGCCGATCACGGGGTCCTCTGATTGATATTTCGACAAACTCTCACTGTCCCAGCAAGGCAGTCCAGTGGAGAACTCAGTTGTTCCAGCTTCTGCAGCTGCTCCTATTGTATTGATCTGTACATAGATGCTCTGCAGCACTGCACCTTGCAGCTCTTCCAATAATGCAGTACTCCCAAGTATTCCATCCATCTGACTCTGAACAGTGTCTGTCATGTCGTCCGTTTCTGGTAACCGTGATAAGGCATCTGCTGCGATGTTTGACCGTCCGGACCGAAATCGGAATGTAAAATTGAATCCGGCTAAGGCATTCACCCATCTTTGCTCCAAAGCTGGTACTTTGCTTTTGGACATCAGGTAAGTTAGCGGATTATTATCTGTGTAAACCACAAACGTTGCACCTGTCAGGTAAGGTCGAAACTTGTCGCACACTGCCCATTTCAAGGCCAAAAGTTCAATCTTTTCACTTGAATAGCCGGGTTGTCTTTCCGGATGACGAAGTCCTCTAGACGCATAGGAGATGACTCTTAGTTCACCATCTTGTTCCTGGCTCAGTATCGCTCCTAACCCACCATGACTGGCGTCAGTTTCCAGAACAAATGGCTTTGAAAAGTCGGGGAACGCCAAGACAGGAGAACTGGTTAGCCTATCCTTAAGGCACTGGAATGCTGCCTGGCACTGATCAGTCCAGAAGTGAACAATTTTACAGTCCTTGACCGGTTTTCGACTCCGTTGCTTGTTCTTGGAGTCTCCACACTTACTTATTATCTCATACAGTGGTGATGCAAGAGAGGCGAACCCGCCCACAAATCGTCGATAATATGATGCGAATCCGAGGAATGTACGCAGCTGTCGCAAGGTCACCGGAGTGGGCCAATTTGTCACTGCTTGGATTTTTTCCGGATCGGTAGACACCCCAGCACTGGACACCACATGTCCTAGGAACTTCACCTCGCTCTTAAAGAAATGACACTTGTCAAGCTCGACTTTTAACCCATGTTTCTGTAACTTTCTCAGGACGCTCTCCAAGCGATCCAGATGTTCCGTCATGGTCGATGACCAGATGATTATATCGTCAAGATATACAAACATATGTTCCATCAAGTCTTCGCGGAAGACGTTTGTCATCAAACGTTGAAAGATGGACGGCGCATTTGTTAGCCCGAAGGGCATACGATTATACTCGTAGTGCCCAAATGGAGTTGTGAATGCTGTCTTAGGCCGGTCTTCTTCTCCAACCTCAATCTGATTGTAAGCAGATTTCAAATCCATCGTTGAGAAATAACGTGCACCGGACATCACATCCAGTGATTCTTCGATCCTGGGTATGGGGTAGACATCGCGAACTGTTTTAGCATTCAGCTTTCGATAGTCTATGCAGAGTCGAAGTTCTCCATTTTTCTTGCGCACGAGTACGGGAGGGGCTCCATAACTGGACTCACTGTGCCTGATAATTCCCTGATCCAAGAGATCTTGAAGGTGCGACTTGACCTCTCCTACCAGATTTGGAGGTATCCTGCGATAAGGCATGCTCACCGGGATCTCATCTGTAGTGTGAATCTGATGTTTCGTTGTCTGCGCCTTGCCCAAACCTGGAGAAAACACATCACCGTGCTCCTTGAATAGATTGTTCGCCCTCACAAGCTCTTCGGGAGTTCCATCAAAGTTATTGAACTGACGGGTAGGGACAAAACCGGAAATGTCATCCCTGACCGCATCCACAGTGATTCGGTTGACCTCCAAAGAAACTTTCAGCTCCTCGGCTAATGTACAGTCCTGTGTTATACCCAGCCTGGTCCTAGGGGGTAACCACATGTCCTGGTCTGTCGCATTCAGGACTTCCACGTACCCATCTGAGAGAGTAGGAGCAACCACCAATTTGCCACCCACTGGCTGCTGACGCAAAGGCTCAACTAGAATGTGTTTCTCTGCAGGTACTCCTGTGCATCTCACTCTAGCAATGGTGGATGCAGGAATCAATACTTCATCTCCTGTTGTGCGAACGAATTTGGACCTTTGCTTCGGGTGATCAGCAGTAACAGTTTGTACCGGCACTGTCTGAAACTTAAAAATGTGACCAAGAATATTCATCCCCATGAGACCCGGACGCCTCGTACTATTTAGACAGTCTGGATCTTTTACCACCAGAATACCCACATCCTCAATGATTGTATCCCATATTTTGACTGTGGTAACAACACACCCTATATAAGGTAAAGCTAACCCATTAGCTGCAGTGAGATTCAGCCATACGAGTGGTTCTATCGGATGGTCACTGAGAAATTCATTATAGTAGGACTCAGTTATAGTGCTTACTTGTGACCCTGTATCTAATAAACAAGTAAATTTATGTCCGGCTATTTCTGCCTCCACTTCAGGGCTGTTACCTACTACCTGGCGTCATAAGTCCTGTTTGTTTGCGGCACAACTTTGAATTACAAGCGTCTAGTCCGTCATTCATAATCCAGCCGTCGTCCATTAGAGAATATCCGCGTCCATAATCCAAAGACCTATTCCATTTCCATATAACAGTATTAGCACCAAATTCAAAAAGACAAAAGTATACATAAACATAGGCTTGTAGGCTCCCGACATCATGGCTGTACTGGCTTGGTCTTGCTCTGTTCGCCTTTGTTGTTGAAGATCCCACAATCGCTTCTTACAATGACGTTTCATGTGTCCATTTTTCAAACAGTAGAAGCATTTAAAGTCCCTATCACTGTTGCTAAATGTGCCTTGATATTGGGGGTTGGGGTTTGAGGGTACATACGGTAACTTGGGATTCGGGGGTACATAAGGTGAAGGAACATTCTCATTCTTAGGCACACTTTGAGAACTTTGGCTACGAACTAACTGTTTAGTGAGTTCTATCAGTTCACTCGCCCATTTAGGGGTCTCATTACTTGATGTAATTACACATTGTTCTGCACATTGTTCTTTGACTTGCGCCTTGCAAGTTGGGGACTCTTCGCTTTCCTCTAGAGCCACTTTCCGCAATTGAAGGAACGTCAGTCTATTATTGTCTCTACTCCGACGTTTCAGGAATCTCTGTATCGCGACAGGTCGAACACCCTCCACAAACTGTTCCTTCAGAAGGCGTTCCCGCTCTGCTGCAGTCACATCAATCTTCTCCACGATTGACACCAAAGCATGAGAATATTCGGTTATTGTCTCTGACGAAGTCTGTGTCCTGTTATAGAATTCTCTCATGCACTGCGGTCTTGATGCACGACTGCCAAAAACTGCCCTAAGAATCTCAAAAAGTCCGTCTGGCGTGTCTGGTCTCTGATGTCGAATTTCTTCTTCTGCAGTGCCTTGAAGATAGTCCCGCAAAAACAACACACCAGCCTCGCCTTCTAACTGTTGTGAAGATAATGTCCGCCTTGCCCTTTCAATCCATACTAATGGATCATCCTTCCCACTGTAGTAGGGCAATTTAACTGGTGGTGGGAGTACTATTTTTGTTGGGACACGCTGTTCTCGAGCCGCTTGTTCACCAGTGGCAGCTGCTAGAGCCAACCGCAACTGTTCCATTTCCTGCCGTAAGGCAACAACATCCGCCGCTTCATCGTCAGCCATCTTATTCCAGTACAGATGGTGCTACAACTCAACCCTGGTTTTTTTCTCTTTAATAGCGTTGCAGCTGTTAAATAACTTCCTTTGATCCCACTTCTGACACCAGTGTGAGAGGGTGTGAAATAATGTCCCGTTCGATCACTGGATCAAAGGAAGAAACACTTATTTGCCTAATAGAATGTTTATTCAGTTTCTGGACATTCGTATTCGTTCCGTATACACACAGTTATCTGCTCTGCTTATAGCTTATAGTTCCTGGAGGAATACCAACACATCAAAAATCCACTGATGCGAGACCCTCATTTTACCACTACTAGTTTCCAATGTCACAGAAATGGAACTTAATCCGCCGAATATCGAACCCTCATAATATAGGAAAAACCAGGGGAGTGTATGTGACCTGTAAGACAACAATACAGACTTATTAGCTTCAACAAATTCACTCATTATACATGACTTGGCATACAACCGTCAATTAGCAGTATCACCAGTTGAGATCAAATACTATAAAATTGATTATTATGACTCAAAATTCTATAATAACCTGTCAATGACTAGTATACCATGGCCTTAGCCATGCATAATACTTCTGACAAAACAACAATGCTAATTAAAACATCATGGCATTTTGTCCCTGTATTGCCCCTTATATACTACTCCAATGCATACGACTTGGGGTATCCAACGAAATTCCATTAGTTGTGTATTGTACTGGACATATATGAATGAAATCTCTGTTACATGGACAATTCTATTTTAGGCTTTTTCTATAATTAATTAACCCGAATGTAAACAAATAAATCAATTGAAGTGAATTAGCAACAATAAAATCACAATCGATTTAAACCACGAGCCTGATTTGTGTTATTTGTCTTTCCTAAATTTCACCACAATTACCAGATATTCCTTTGATAATGCATGGATGGACCGATTCATGGAGTACAGTTATTCTATTACAATTCAATCTGATTTTAATCTGAATTCAATCCGAATTCAATATGACTGATTTAAACAATTTATGCGAACCTGATAAACACCCTGGTAATCTGCACAATCCATTAAAATTACACAGAAAAGGAATTCTTCAAACTTCATTCATCTGCGGACATTTACCATGTTTACCCGAGATATTCAATAATGAGCTCCAAGCATTAATTCCATAACAACTTATCATTATCGTCAATTAAACTTATTCAACAATTATTTCATAATTTCTAGGGGAATTATTCCTAAACAATGTTCATTGGCATCACATAATTTCTGCTCATAGATGTAACATTCGGTCTGACAAAAATGCGTGTGCATGTTTTTCAAACACATATACATGTACTAATGATAGAAGCCCGCCAAAACCACGTGGCACGGTACCCCATCGTGAACATACTGATCTAAATCATTTTGATGTCAAACAACTAAACATTGCCTCGGCCTAAACAGTGCAGCATTCAAGTCATTGAACTTTACGGAAAATTACTGCAGCAATGATTGTAGCAAAACTATCACATAAGTAGTCATATTTACCGATTTTTCGTGCAGCCGGGCAAAACTTTCCTGCTTCAGCGAATCTCGCAATCGACACGAACGTAACTCTTTTGAGTCGAGAGCTTACATCAGGGGAGGTCACTCTCATTAGCTTAGCGTAAATAGTGACCCGTCACATACGAAAAGAGTTGGACTAGGCGAATCAGGTTTCTACGGGTCAGGGGAAATGGCAAGATTATTCAAATAGAATCAGAGATGATGGGGAGAAGTAAGCATCAATAATTATTTACCATTGACAAAAGGGAACATACATGCACATAGGGTGGAGTCTGCGAATGCTGGATGATGGAAGCTATGTCATTGGATTATATTATCCTGCGGGAATGGGCACGAGGGGATATACGGGCATATTTGATTGCGGAAAATAAGGGAAATATTAAGAGAGTTGATCACAGAAGACAGTGGGAAGCATGGGTGTGAATATGCACAATGAGGGAATTTACTGGGATATATGATAGAGAATAACAAGTGAAAATACTTGGGGAAAGCACAGGTGTATATAAGGCATTGTATTTTATGACATTAGGTGAATAGGCACAGCAAAGGGAAAATAGTGGGATATTGCATTGAGGAAAATCAGAAATACTGGGTGATATTTCCATCGCACTGGATTTGTGATCTCGGGAAATAGGCAAAATAACGGGAAATACATAGAGGGAAGGCTTGGGACCTGATCAAGGTTAGATGATATGGATATATATGTAAAGAAGATATAATGGGGAATTACCGATGGCTATGCGTCACTGGTATGAGGGAGCATGCGTAGGGCGGTGTGGGGGAACGGGTTGCACGGCATACTCTGTATGGGACCTGATCAACATTAGATGATATGGATACAGATGTAAAGAAGATATAATGGGGAATTACCGATTACTATGCGTCATTGGTAGGAGGGAGCAGTGTAGGGCGGTGTGGGGGAACGGCATACTCTGTATGACCTGTGCCCATTGTAATACGATGGAGTGCCCAATCAAACCAACCAACCAAACCAACATTTACCGACCATAGTGATGCTCTGATAATAATTTCAAACGAGAAATCAGTCAATAAACTTTTCACTCGAAGCCCCACTTTGTAACAACCGCCATGCCATTTTAAAGCCGGGTTCACTGATATGGTGAATTGTCACAGGGCATAGCTTTTGTGAAGGTCATAGGGCAATCTAAAATTTGATATTGGTTATCTCGTAAATACTGTCGGAAAATGCATTGTATGAGCATGACAGGAACTGGATTAGGAAAGTCAGTGACATATGTTATTCTGCCATTGGTTTTGAGTCTTGTAAAGGCACTCGCATTTTATTAATCAGCACTACTTCTAACCTGTATAGACCTAAGTAAAATAAAATTTTATTGGGGTTTTGAAATTGAAGCGTGGCTATAAAACGTTTGCATATGCGCATGGAGCAATAATGGCGTGACCAACGAACGTATGCACAAAGAGTCGCGGCGTGGGCACCAGCTTTATCCAGAGTGCGGTCCCAAAATGAGGATGCACTGCTCATGCTTTAGCTCTTCGACGACGAACATTAGCATGGATGAGCTGTTAGTATCCACATCAGCGGACGAGCAGGAGCGTGTGGTAGAGCGTTCGCCTCCCAAACGGCAGGTCCCAGGTTCGATTCCGGGTCGAGTCATACCAAAGAATTGGACTTGTATTTTCCGCGATTGACGCTCAGCAGGAAGCCTGATAGATCACCTCTGGTTGGCCCGATGTCAGGATAATGTGACTGGGCTGTTGTCATGATATGACTGAAAAATCCCTGCACCATTAATGCACGAGGTCAGATGACTTCGACGGAATCGGCCGAAGTAGTATATAAAACACCGATTCCCTCCGAAAAATGAGGCTGAAGCGTTGCCATGGTGGTGTGACGTCATGATGACGTCACGGATGACGTTACATCCGGGTCACATCTGTGTCAAAGATCACCCTGACGTCATACCACCATGGCAACGCCTCAGCCTCATTTTTCGGAAGGAATCGGTGTTTTATATACTACTGGCCGAGCGGTCGCGAATGACTTCTACGGAAAGCTCACGAGGTCATGAATGTGACTCAGCACTCCTAGATATTACGACTGGTCTTATAGCTATGCCAAACTCGTATGCTGCCATGGTACGGCTTTGTCAGACGAACCATGACTAGAGAAGATGAATTTAGACGTACCCCATCTAGCTTCCCAAACTCCCAAAATTAGTGTCCCAAGCGGGCCATTCACAGTCGCGGTTTGACGACTTGAGTCAGCAGCAGTCGTGGAGCAGTGTTATGGTTGGTCAATCTCTCGAGGTCACAGAATATACGAAATATATCTATGATCCGAAAACCTGAGATCATATAGTGACATATATGAATGGGGAAAATTAATAGCATTTTAAATGATTAAGATTGATATTGTTATATTATTATGTATATAAATCGTATGACCGGGCTTACTGAACCGACATATTTCAACAAATGTGATTTCTCTTTTTTATTCTTCCAAATAAATAGAAAAAGAAAATTTAATAATGCAAGTTTTCCACGTGACATAATAGTTTGTAAGAATAGTGACACTGGTATATGTACATAATTGGATTTTCCGCATTGTACCACATCTCATTGTGTTAAACATATCAGTTAAGAATTCCGTGTAGGAACTCCGTACAACAATATTATCCACATTTCAGCTTGAAAATAATACTGGGTAAGTGATTGAAACAACCAAGCTCAAACAATACAGACGACAACACCGCATGTCCCGTTCATATTGAACTAGATAAAACGAGGACTATGAGTTGGTATTATATGGAAAGCTATCAGTGTCATAACTTTTGTTTTCCATACGTGGTAATTCTCATTTCCACAAGTGGAAAATACAGCCAATGGTTTAACTGGCAATTACCACGCGTGGATATTTCGAATACCACACGTGGAAACTATTTACCACGAAGTCACAAAACTTCTATTTCTCTTGAAATATACCAAACAGTTATTAAATATATTTAAAAGCGCCAATTTCACTTGACTTGAAGGTGGAGCTTTTTACAATTTTATATATGTTGAGAAAAGGGATATCGGTGTATCGCGGCTGATATCAATTCTAACGGGTAAAAATTGTTTAGGACATGCTGCCTGAACAATATCCTGGGCTGCCCGACGATGCTTAGGTCACACCGAACAAAGATGGAACTTTCTTAAACGACGGCTTCTGATTGGACAAGAGACCTACTTGAATTGTAAACATACCCAACGCGGCTCCCCCAGCGTGGGTATGATGTACTGGAGGGGCGAATAAAATGATTGACCTGTCATCCTTGTTGTTGTTGTTGTTCTCTAACCTGTCTACATCATGGCGTCAAGGAGGCTAGGGCGTTAAGGTGTTCAGATATGGCGTTAATGCGTTACGATAGGGCGTTAAGGCGTTAAGATAAGGCGTTAAGGCGTTAAGACAGGGCGTTGACAGGCGTCATTGCATTTTGAGGAATTGGTGGCAATTCCATTTAATATCTAGCAAATCTTATCTTCTGGGCTATTTCACCAGGGCGTTGAAGTGTTAAGATAGGCGTTGGCGGGCGTTACTGTCCATATTCCTTCACACCCCCAAAATGCCCACTTTGGCTACTACTCCTACTGATGACGTCACACGCCAACTCGGTCCATTTGGACCACGGATGGTCCCTCAATCACTCAACAGACCCCCCACTCACCCCTAAAACCCGCTTTCTATACTACGATCAGACTGCGCATGCATAGAATCGGATGGTCTCCCACGAGAACTACAAGGTGACACCTCATACGGCCCAATCGGACCACTATGGGTCCGTCACGACCCCAAACCGTCCATTCCAATACACTTTTTCTACTGCGCATGAGCAGAATGACGTCAGTGCCACCCCACACCAATCCAGTTGGACGCCCCCCCACGAATGCTTCACGATGACACCTCACACGACCCAATCGGACCACTATGAGTCCACTAGATCCCAAAACGTCCGGGAAAACTGTCCCCCATTGAAGGGCAGATAACTCTGAACAATTCATGGTTATCTCCCCTGATTCGTATAGTGACGTCAATTTGATAGTAAAAGGGAACATTGGAGCCGATAACTCTGGTTGAACCATTCCTGGTTATCTCCCTGATTCGTGCCGGAAGTTTGATACCCCTTGACCTTTGAGAGCAAATTGATACCCCTTGACACATTTGAGAGCAAACTGATACCCCTTGACCTTTGAGAACAGGTTGATAACCCTTGACCGTTGAGAGCAAACTGATACCCCTTGACCTTTGAGAACAAATTGATACCCCTTGCCCTTTGAGAGCAAACTGATACCCCTTGACCTTTGAGAGCAAATTGATACCCCTTGACCGTTGAGAGCAAATTGATACCCCTCGATCTTTGAGAGCAAATTGATACCCCTTGACATTTGAGAGCAAATTAATACCCCTTGACCCGCCGGATGTGACGTGACCGGATGTGACGTTATAGTGACGTCAATTTAATAAGTAGTAAAAGTGCTCCTGGGGTCTTCCTCCACGTTCAGAGATACCTCCCTCTGAATACGCACCCAAAGACACTTTATATACTACTACCACCAGCAGAATTTTAACATACAAATAAGGTGAGAATACTATCGCATGGATCTTTAGAAGATTGTCTATGATTTAGGTGACAACTTAAGGCACCGCTACCGAATATAAGATGAACATGCACTTCTGTATAATTTCCACATTTCACAAGGATGTAGGTTTCACGCTTCTTTTGGAATGTTAAATATGAAACTCATGTTGTTTTCCACGAGATCACTGACGTTGAAAGAGACGATCGCCTTCTGAAATTCTCCTCGCTCAAGAACGCCACTTTTGTCGACGTCTAATCGGTCAAATACTCGACCGACATATCCGAGATTCTTCGCCCCCATTACCGACATCAGCTTGATGAACTCCGTCCGGGTGATGACTCCGTCGCCGTTCACGTCAATGGCGTCGAACATACCGTTGGAAAGTTCTTTCGCGTGCGCTACAAAGACTGGGAAGTCTCTCGTATACATGGACTTCAGCGCGCGAATATATTCTTCCTCCGTTGCGATATTGCGTGCTCCACCGGAATATGACTTGAAGACCAACCACCAACCTTTTAAGGCTTGCCGTATGTCTGTAGCTTTCTCTTCCGTGGCACCATAGATGGATATCATTTTATCAGCTATCAGAGAGAAATCGTCCTCCGAGACACACCTTGAATCATCCCAGACTTGGATTTTTGGTCCATGTACACGGAATTGGCCAAGAGCACTGAGAAATATATAGATGGACAAGGAACTGAGGTGCGTGTGTGGAATTGTTTCCTAGGCCTGCTAGAGAAACTGCTGAACGCTTGTCATCATGACTAATATAGGTTTACCATGTCGGCAGGAGAATACGTTAGCGATGCTGATAATTGGAACATATTTTATGTGGACCACGCTATAGACAACGTGAGGCAACAAGTTCACGAGAGAAGGAGACTAGATCAACCTTCACCCCATAATATCGAAAGGAGAAATGGTTATCCTTTACACACCAAAGCACATAACACAAGTCTACGCTCATATACCAGCTTGACTCACTACGTGCCTTACTCTCCTTGTGCCCCCGCTGTTTCAAACCTTCCGATATTCACCTATTGACCACTAGAGTAGCTTTGTCTGTGTTAACCAATCGTTTTGCTGTATTGCCTTGTTCATATCGGAGGAATATCGGATTCCTCATACTAACGCTATGTAGTCTGGGCTAAAACGACCGTTGTATTGCGTGAGGTCACCTGGCTGAGTTTAACATAGTGCATCGTGAATTACGCGGTGCAGTCTGAAGTGCACAGACTACACCGGCGCTCGACGCGATGTTACCCTCTCTAAAAATGGTACACAATTGATCCTTACCCGCCACTGTGACGATGGAAACCATTCTAGCTGAACCTGAGATAGAGGAATTTGAGATGATCATCAAACAGCTAAAGCGATCAAAAGCTATGGGAATAGATAACATCCCAAATGAGTTTCTGAAAGAGGGTGGTGAGCGGTTAGTAGAATGTCTCTATATACTCATATGTAGAATATGGAACGATGAAACGATTCCGATGGTATGGAAAGTAGCTAGGATGACCCTGTTACATAGGGGAGGAGATAAAAAGTTACTAGACAATTACAGGGGGATAACCGTGACCAGCAATGTTGAAAAAGGGTTAGCCCGAAAACATCGGCTAAGGAGTCTATTTTTTTTTTTTTAGTTGTTGTTGCTGACCCCTTATCCCGAACCACTTATACAGATCGAAAAGGAAAAAAATAAATAAGACGTCAGTCGCTCGAGATCATTAACTGTACACGGCGTGGGGAATTGAGACAGAGGCACAAAAAACATTTTATCGAATAAATAATATGATTTGGCATCTCCAGCACTATGACAACCACCTAATGACTCCTTTAATTAGATGGAATCTGCCATCAAACACGGATTTTGTCAACAAAACCGTTATGTTTCTTTCTCCATACTTTACAGGGACATGCGCAGAATGGGGTTGACCTTTTGACTCACGTCTGTGACGTCATCAAGAAATGAATCCATGTTGGTTTTAAACCAATAGCGACGTGTGTTTATTCACGTGATCAGAAAGGTCACGAGATCAAAATAACGAAGGTCATATTCTTACAAGATGCCAGAAAGGCGCGAAAACGTTTAAATCAATGGAGGTTTTTTCTCACACATTTGATCACATTTTGTCAGCATCAAAACAGTCGTGATAGATGGTACATGGACAAAGAAGCTCAGCTCGGTCAAACTGTATGAAATTGGCATATTTTTTCTCTCCCGTTTCGTTATTTTCGTCAGCGAAAAGCCGCTTTTCGCGACATAAATTTTTATCGCTAAAATTTAACCTAGGAGCGATCTGGGCTGTGATAGGAATGCCACGCCCCCTTACCTATATTCACCTATCACAGCCAGAGTTTCTGGGTTAGAAAAGGGTTTGTAACGATCTTAGGTAACTCTTTATATTGACACAAATACTAGAAGAAAGGAGGGCTATACACCAGGGCAGTTGCTTGGCATTCATAGACATAAGAAAAGCATATGACAGAGTATGGAGAGAAGCACTATGGGCAGTTCTACAAGGGTTAGGTTGTAGTGGCAAGATTTTGAATATAGTTAAAAGTTTATATAAAGAAGTCAAATTCAAGATAGGTTTCGGGGATGTTGAGACAGATTTCATAGAGCTAAAAGAAGGATTGAAACAGGGTTGTGTTTTGTCTCCATTATTATTCGCCTTGTACCTGGCAGAGTTAGGGAGGCGGTTATTAGCATCAGGGGTGGGCATTACAATAGGAAAACAAATTATGCCTGGGTTCTTCTTCGCAGAAGATATTCTGTTACTAGCAGAAAAGAGAAAGCAATTAAAGATTCTACTTGACATAGCAGGAATATTTGGTTTTGAACGTAAGATCTTGTTAAACATGGTAATACAAAATGGAAACTAGGAAAAATTGATGTGAAGGAAGACGAAGAACATGATATGGACATAGGAGAGGTGGACGAATCCAAGTATTTGGGAGTTAAAGTGAGGACGAAGGGAAGTATTTTTGTCGGTCAAAAACAGTCAATGGTCAGAAAGGCTAAACAAATGCTCGGATTGATGAAGTCTATAAGTAGCAACTCCTGTAATCGTAGTATGTGTGCTAGGATACTTTGAGAGAGAGTAGCTATCCCCAGGATTTTATATGGAGAGGAAATTGTGGAGCTTGATAGGCAAACGGTACAGGCTCTAAATTTGGTGGAGCTCCAGGTGGGCAGATGGATCCTAGGGGTAAACAGGCTGACAGCAACGTAAGCTATTTATGGAGAGCTTGGATGGACAAGGATGGAGGAGAAAGTTAGCAGATTGAAGCTAACCTATTATGGACGGCTTAGTTTATTGGGTGAGGACAGATGGGCTAAGGTAGTGTGGAAGGAAAGAATCAGAATAAGCAAACACACAGGATGGTTTGAGGAACTAGATATAATAAGACGACGGCATGATATTGGTTCATCGATGATAGAAACTGGGAGTAAACAGTGGAAAAAAAGAAGTATTCCTGAAAATTCAGGATGGATGGGAGGACAGCTGGAGGGAAGGTGTGAATAGTAAGATCTGACTCCAGGTGTATGGGAACAAAGAATTTCCTAAGCGTGAGAATTATGTTGACTGGATGGGTGATTTTTCTTGGTTGGCAAAAGCTAGAGTCGGGTCACTGGCAACTCGAAGTAGACTGAAGAGGGGCTTGGAAGAAAAGAAGTGTAGAACTTGTAGGGATGTGGAAGATAGTAAACACATAATACTAAAATGTGTCAGATTTAACGCAGGAAGAGTGATGCTGAAAAAGAGGTTATTCAAAAAGAGTACCATGAATGGGATACAGTGGCAGAAAGTGAGCTGGGATTACGGGGACAATACATGTTTAACTGAGGTACTTGGATTAGGTACGTACACACGCACTGAATAGACAGGAGAGTGGTCTCATTAATTTAATAGGGATGTTTGAGAAGTACGAAAAGAGTTGGACTAGGCGAATCAGGTTTCTACGGGTCAGGGGAAATGGCAAGATTATTCAAATAGAATCAGAGATGATGGGGAGAAGTAAGCATCAATAATTATTTACCATTGACAAAAGGGAACATACATGCACATAGGGTGGAGTCTGGGAATGCTGGATGATGGAAGCTATGTCATTGGATTATATTATCCTGCGGGAATGGGCACGAGGGGATATACGGGCATATTTGATTGCGGAAAATAAGGGAAATATTAAGAGAGTTGATCACAGAAGACAGTGGGAAGCATGGGTGTGAATATGCACAATGAGGGAATTTACTGGGATATATGATAGAGAATAACAAGTGAAAATACTTGGGGAAAGCACAGGTGTATATAAGGCATTGTATTTTATGACATTAGGTGAATAGGCACAGCAAAGGGAAAATAGTGGGATATTGCATTGAGGAAAATCAGAAATACTGGGTGATATTTCCATCGCACTGGATTTGTGATCTCGGGAAATAGGCAAAATAACGGGAAATACATAGAGGGAAGGCTTGGGACCTGATCAAGGTTAGATGATATGGATATATATGTAAAGAAGATATAATGGGGAATTACCGATGGCTATGCGTCACTGGTATGAGGGAGCATGCGTAGGGCGGTGTGGGGGAACGGGTTGCACGGCATACTCTGTATGGGACCTGATCAACATTAGATGATATGGATACAGATGTAAAGAAGATATAATGGGGAATTACCGATTACTATGCGTCATTGGTAGGAGGGAGCAGTGTAGGGCGGTGTGGGGGAACGGCATACTCTGTATGACCTGTGCCCATTGTAATACGATGGAGTGCCCAATCAAACCAACCAACCAAACCAACATTTACCGACCATAGTGATGCTCTGATAATAATTTCAAACGAGAAATCAGTCAATAAACTTTTCACTCGAAGCCCCACTTTGTAACAACCGCCATGCCATTTTAAAGCCGGGTTCACTGATATGGTGAATTGTCACAGGGCATAGCTTTTGTGAAGGTCATAGGGCAATCTAAAATTTGATATTGGTTATCTCGTAAATACTGTCGGAAAATGCATTGTATGAGCATGACAGGAACTGGATTAGGAAAGTCAGTGACATATGTTATTCTGCCATTGGTTTTGAGTCTTGTAAAGGCACTCGCATTTTATTAATCAGCACTACTTCTAACCTGTATAGACCTAAGTAAAATAAAATTTTATTGGGGTTTTGAAATTGAAGCGTGGCTATAAAACGTTTGCATATGCGCATGGAGCAATAATGGCGTGACCAACGAACGTATGCACAAAGAGTCGCGGCGTGGGCACCAGCTTTATCCAGAGTGCGGTCCCAAAATGAGGATGCACTGCTCATGCTTTAGCTCTTCGACGACGAACATTAGCATGGATGAGCTGTTAGTATCCACATCAGCGGACGAGCAGGAGCGTGTGGTAGAGCGTTCGCCTCCCAAACGGCAGGTCCCAGGTTCGATTCCGGGTCGAGTCATACCAAAGAATTGGACTTGTATTTTCCGCGATTGACGCTCAGCAGGAAGCCTGATAGATCACCTCTGGTTGGCCCGATGTCAGGATAATGTGACTGGGCTGTTGTCATGATATGACTGAAAAATCCCTGCACCATTAATGCGCGAGGTCAGATGACTTCGACGGAATCGGCCGAAGTAGTATATAAAACACCGATTCCCTCCGAAAAATGAGGCTGAAGCGTTGCCATGGTGGTGTGACGTCATGATGACGTCACGGATGACGTTACATCCGGGTCACATCTGTGTCAAAGATCACCCTGACGTCATACCACCATGGCAACGCCTCAGCCTCATTTTTCGGAAGGAATCGGTGTTTTATATACTACTGGCCGAGCGGTCGCGAATGACTTCTACGGAAAGGTCACGAGGTCATGAATGTGACTCAGCACTCCTAGATATTACGACTGGTCTTATAGCTATGCCAAACTCGTATGCTGCCATGGTACGGCTTTGTCAGACGAACCATGACTAGAGAAGATGAATTTAGACGTACCCCATCTAGCTTCCCAAACTCCCAAAATTAGTGTCCCAAGCGGGCCATTCACAGTCGCGGTTTGACGACTTGAGTCAGCAGCAGTCGTGGAGCAGTGTTATGGTTGGTCAATCTCTCGAGGTCACAGAATATACGAAATATATCTATGATCCGAAAACCTGAGATCATATAGTGACATATATGAATGGGGAAAATTAATAGCATTTTAAATGATTAAGATTGATATTGTTATATTATTATGTATATAAATCGTATGACCGGGCTTACTGAACCGACATATTTCAACAAATGTGATTTCTCTTTTTTATTCTTCCAAATAAATAGAAAAAGAAAATTTAATAATGCAAGTTTTCCACGTGACATAATAGTTTGTAAGAATAGTGACACTGGTATATGTACATAATTGGATTTTCCGCATTGTACCACATCTCATTGTGTTAAACATATCAGTTAAGAATTCCGTGTAGGAACTCCGTACAACAATATTATCCACATTTCAGCTTGAAAATAATACTGGGTAAGTGATTGAAACAACCAAGCTCAAACAATACAGGCGACAACACCGCATGTCCCGTTCATATTGAACTAGATAAAACGAGGACTATGAGTTGGTATTATATGGAAAGCTATCAGTGTCATAACTTTTGTTTTCCATACGTGGTAATTCTCATTTCCACACGTGGAAAATACAGCCAATGGTTTAACTGGCAATTACCACGCGTGGATATTTCGAATACCACACGTGGAAACTATTTACCACGAAGTCACAAAACTTCTATTTCTCTTGAAATATACCAAACAGTTATTAAATATATTTAAAAGCGCCAATTTCACTTGACTTGAAGGTGGAGCTTTTTACAATTTTATATATGTTGAGAAAAGGGATATCGGTGTATCGCGGCTGATATCAATTCTAACGGGTAAAAATTGTTTAGGACATGCTGCCTGAACAATATCCTGGGCTGCCCGACGATGCTTAGGTCACACCGAACAAAGATGGAACTTTCTTAAACGACGGCTTCTGATTGGACAAGAGACCTACTTGAATTGTAAACATACCCAACGCGGCTCCCCCAGCGTGGGTATGATGTACTGGAGGGGCGAATAAAATGATTGACCTGTCATCCTTGTTGTTGTTGTTGTTCTCTAACCTGTCTACATCATGGCGTCAAGGAGGCTAGGGCGTTAAGGTGTTCAGATATGGCGTTAATGCGTTACGATAGGGCGTTAAGGCGTTAAGATAAGGCGTTAAGGCGTTAAGACAGGGCGTTGACAGGCGTCATTGCATTTTGAGGAATTGGTGGCAATTCCATTTAATATCTAGCAAATCTTATCTTCTGGGCTATTTCACCAGGGCGTTGAAGTGTTAAGATAGGCGTTGGCGGGCGTTACTGTCCATATTCCTTCACACCCCCAAAATGCCCACTTTGGCTACTACTCCTACTGATGACGTCACACGCCAACTCGGTCCATTTGGACCACGGATGGTCCCTCAATCACTCAACAGACCCCCCACTCACCCCTAAAACCCGCTTTCTATACTACGATCAGACTGCGCATGCATAGAATCGGATGGTCTCCCACGAGAACTACAAGGTGACACCTCATACGGCCCAATCGGACCACTATGGGTCCGTCACGACCCCAAACCGTCCATTCCAATACACTTTTTCTACTGCGCATGAGCAGAATGACGTCAGTGCCACCCCACACCAATCCAGTTGGACGCCCCCCCACGAATGCTTCACGATGACACCTCACACGACCCAATCGGACCACTATGAGTCCACTAGATCCCAAAACGTCCGGGAAAACTGTCCCCCATTGAAGGGCAGATAACTCTGAACAATTCATGGTTATCTCCCCTGATTCGTATAGTGACGTCAATTTGATAGTAAAAGGGAACATTGGAGCCGATAACTCTGGTTGAACCATTCCTGGTTATCTCCCTGATTCGTGCCGGAAGTTTGATACCCCTTAACCTTTGAGAGCAAATTGATACCCCTTGACACATTTGAGAGCAAACTGATACCCCTTGACCTTTGAGAACAGGTTGATAACCCTTGACCGTTGAGAGCAAACTGATACCCCTTGACCTTTGAGAACAAATTGATACCCCTTGCCCTTTGAGAGCAAACTGATACCCCTTGACCTTTGAGAGCAAATTGATACCCCTTGACCGTTGAGAGCAAATTGATACCCCTCGATCTTTGAGAGCAAATTGATACCCCTTGACATTTGAGAGCAAATTAATACCCCTTGACCCGCCGGATGTGACGTGACCGGATGTGACGTTATAGTGACGTCAATTTAATAAGTAGTAAAAGTGCTCCTGGGGTCTTCCTCCACGTTCAGAGATACCTCCCTCTGAATACGCACCCAAAGACACTTTATATACTACTACCACCAGCAGAATTTTAACATACAAATAAGGTGAGAATACTATCGCATGGATCTTTAGAAGATTGTCTATGATTTAGGTGACAACTTAAGGCACCGCTACCGAATATAAGATGAACATGCACTTCTGTATAATTTCCACATTTCACAAGGATGTAGGTTTCACGCTTCTTTTGGAATGTTAAATATGAAACTCATGTTGTTTTCCACGAGATCACTGACGTTGAAAGAGACGATCGCCTTCTGAAATTCTCCTCGCTCAAGAACGCCACTTTTGTCGACGTCTAATCGGTCAAATACTCGACCGACATATCCGAGATTCTTCGCCCCCATTACCGACATCAGCTTGATGAACTCCGTCCGGGTGATGACTCCGTCGCCGTTCACGTCAATGGCGTCGAACATACCGTTGGAAAGTTCTTTCGCGTGCGCTACAAAGACTGGGAAGTCTCTCGTATACATGGACTTCAGCGCGCGAATATATTCTTCCTCCGTTGCGATATTGCGTGCTCCACCGGAATATGACTTGAAGACCAACCACCAACCTTTTAAGGCTTGCCGTATGTCTGTAGCTTTCTCTTCCGTGGCACCATAGATGGATATCATTTTATCAGCTATCAGAGAGAAATCGTCCTCCGAGACACACCTTGAATCATCCACGTCCAAGAAATGGAAAAATATCCGCCACTTCTTTTCCAGCACCGTGAAATTCACATCATTTGGATTTTTCTGAACGTATTCCACATTCTTCTGAACCTTATTCGTCTTGCTCTTCTTCTTGTTCATTGTCACTTTTCTCTAAAATACACAACCAGAGTTATAAGAATGCCGGAAAATATGAACTCGTTTTACAAAATCTCTTTCCGAACGTAGCAGATGATCATTAAGTTTATGCGCCACGCGATTTCTTAAGGATTGCTACATCAGAAGCTAAAGAAAACACAGTAATTGATGAATAAATACTACCTGTACATGCGCCTTCTCGTATTTATTCCAAATGATCGTATGTTAAATTCAATTTTAACTGTATATATGAGACTAATCTACGTTGGTGATACCAGCTGCTCACTCGTGACAGTACAGACTAAAGTTTTGGGTGAAAAATATATGCACAAATAACTGCCAAAAGTTATGCCTGATCGGAGATCTGGGACATTGAATATTTGTATAAAATATGATTTTTATCAGCGTGACGGAGGGGATATAAATTAAGTTGATTTAACAGGGATGGTCTTTTCTCCTCCAATATTCAACATTGCAGCCCAACGTCATTGGGCTTCGATAATAACATACAAGGTGCTGAAGATTTTCTTTGATTCTGAAAAGATTTTCTTGAAGTTCAGTATGGAAATTCGCAAATTACATGCGAAATATTGTGGGGAATTTCACTGCCGTGAGAAAAATTGTCCCCGAAAATCAGCTATGCTCGAAATGCGTGAGACCATCATCCCAAGTCACGGTTCGTCTATCAAATCCGATTCATGACAGATATATCTTGTACACCACAACAAATCACTCGGCACAGGCTCGTATAGTGTAGTTTATACTGATCTCGCCCATCACTGGTAGGAATTCATATTGGCACCCGTGTTTAAACTCCTTGCAGACACAGTGTACGCCTTATAAGAAATAATCGTTGTCCAAATTGTGTTTACTCCATAACCGTCTGATGTATATATACGTTTTAAGCGTCATTGTAAAGGTCTTGAGCCGGAGAACGACACATGACTATTTTAAACTGGATCCCGGCGAGGAGTGGAGAGGGGCAGTATACCCAGTTCACCTTGAAGGGAATTACCGTAAAATGCATAAAAGCTATTTCATTAGGGGACTAATATCTGACTAATAGAAGACAAATTATATCACAACACTCTGATATACATCACTTATTACGAACTCAGGAACCACTAGTCGTACAATTGCGATTTATATCTCTTCGGACAGCTCTCGCAAATAGAAGTGTTTCGGTGCTATTTTTGTATTGGAAGCGGCGAATGCCAGTCAGGAGCTGCGAATCCATTACCATACATGAAGCCTATAATTACTGAAAAACATTATCCTTGAATATGCTTCTTGTTGTAACCAAATTGTAAGATATAGCCGCCAAACCGGTAGACATGTGATGTAGCGGGGTCATTTCATCGCTAGTTTGATCGGATGTTTCCAAAGACGAACTTTCGTAGTATGCATAATTCTATACATATATGATATGATATGATACGTTTCAAATCTATCAGGAAATTAGTTCATTCACTTGTTGACCTATTTGAAGCTCATTTGCATAAGTACCAAAATCAAAGATATTGCGCTTGGAGAATTTACATGCGGTGAACAACATACTACCTTAAGTTTTGGTCATTTCTTTTCTCATGAAAGTGACCTAAGAGCGTTACGTTCCCCTTTAAAATCATAAATCTTCCACAAATCAGACTAAACTATTACCTCGAAATGTACCTTTAAGCTGGCAGCAAATCAAACCCGATGTAGGAAGGAAAGCATGTCCGGTTCTTATCTTTTATCCCAGCTATGACATTGTTTTCCTGGTTTGCAAAGTCAGGTAAGATATATTTTCCCAAAGATAAACTTATGAAATGGGACATTGTTTTCTTGACATACATTTTTGTTCCTTGTGATATACAATCCTTTCCATCTGTATCGGAGATTTTTCCGTCTCCATTGTTGATACAGTGAGCAGCAAGCTCTATGTAACTTGCCGTGGAATTTATTCTCGAATGGTTTGGTTTGAAATGAGAACTGGGTGGGGGCGGGGGGGAGTGCGTTCATGCATCTGACCCCCTCCCCTCAAGCCCCAAATAAAAAAAACGTCCCTTACTTTCCGTGCTCAAACCACTAAAATTCAGCAAAATTGATCCAGAGGATATTTACATTCAGTTTTGGAAAATCTAATTTACTATTTGTCACGCACGACAGAAGCAACACAAAGCGCTCAAAATTCAAGTGCATCAGCGCATCAGTGCATCCTTTTCGTAGAGATAAACAATTAAAAGCGGTTAATTGTATTACATGTATATCTTCTCTTTACGCAACACCGTGAAATCGTTTAGACTTATTTGCCTTCTAACAAACAATTTTCAGAACAGCTCTTATCGCTTGAGTGAATACAAGAAATACAACAGAAATATGCAATATTGGTACCATTTCAACACAGTTGAAAAAGGGTGATGGCTTTCACCAAGGAAAGGTGATAACAGCATCACTCAGAAAGAGTGTTCACCTAAAGGTAATCGCCATCACCCTTTCAGGGTGATAAGCAATGCATACAATTGTTAGACCATCATGCACCTCTTTAAAGTGACGAGGCCTGACCATCATCATCAAGGATGATGAAACTTGGCCATCACCTGTTTCCATCACCTTCAAAAGGTGATGACCAGGGCACCATAAAAAGGTGATGGTCTGTCGCCTTTTTGCTGACGGTGTATCTACTGTCCATATCAAGTCTTGTATTTTCTCGGTGAACTGATTTATATTGCCTGAACTTGTGTGTTACTCTGAAAATGAATGCCATAAACAGTTCTGATCGAGCTAGTGAACTGATCTGTATAGGACTAACAAAGTGCTCTCTCGTGCAGTCAAATATTCAGTTAATTATATTCTGCGACATTTGTTATTCGATATTTAAAATTAAACCTTTCACGGTAAATGAAGTTATCTTAACCGCCACATCATAGATATCTGACCTTGGTCTACTTAAAAAAAGAGCCGTGCCAACCAGAGTGAGACCAAGGTGCTAACATAGAATCACTCATGCGAGTCTAGAGCGAGCTTTAGTGCAAAGCGGGCAAGGTCGGTCAATAACCCGTCTACATTAAAGAAGTGTGTTCTTTCTTATTATATAGTTTCACAATACACTATTAAACGATCACTTTGGATTATTTTAGTCTATTTAGGCATCAAACTATTTGAGGTCCAGCCAAACGATTATTCAGAGATGAATACACTAATACAGTTTAATGACGGTTATCTTGAGTTTCTAAAGGGTCAGTGGTATATAAACATTAAATCTCTAATGATGCGTGGGGTGATGTCGTGTGGTGGTGGAACTGGTGATGGGCTGTGATCTTGGAAATTGGGTTGATCTTTGGCCTTGAACCTTGTGTTGAACCTTAACCTTTGACCCTCGAGGTCGCTTTCGCTCACGTGACTCGCAGGTGAATACAAAAATAAATCCGGAAACACGAGCTTTATACCCATGGATTACGAGGACTTTTTTTGGCCAGTTTGGCGACAGACTGTGGGTCATACGTGTTCAAATGTGGCGGGCATGGTAACGTATTGAAGCCCTCGTTAGAATTAGAAGAGGGCGCTGATTACGCTGACCGGTGACGTCAATGTGCACAGGCAATGTGTCGAATTCTGGCGTGCATGGTGTGGTACTGAAGTTCTCAGTCCTTAGAATGGGGTGCTGTCCACGCTAACCGGTGACGTCATTGTGCGCAGTTGCAGTCGAGGAGTAGTAAATAATGGGTAAAGATTTCTTCTTTGAAGTAGCAGGAACGCAACTTAGTTGGGTGGTGCTAAGTTGGTTCGTCGCGATATAGCTGAAATATTTTTGAAAGCGACGTTAAATTCTATTCATTCTATTCATTCTATTTCCCCAAAAAAGACAGGTCACGCGACTTTAGCGTCAGCAGTAGTAGAGAAAGCACAGTTTGAGTTGAAACGGGTAGAAATTGTGCGCAGGCTGTGACCTTGGATGTAAAGAGAGTATATCTGCCCAAAACTGGTCCAATGTTGAGGTTCTATTGAAATTCTTGTTGGGTACAGTGTCCTGATCGTTGTTAGGTGAGTGAATGAGACGTGATTGAGGCGTGACAAGCACCCGTCTTAATGCACTGACGACATAACGCTTAGGAGTAAGATCCCTAACACACGCGTGTGATATGAGAGCTTATGTCGCTGTACGCTTGTTGTAAGTTATTCTGTCTGGTGTCTCCGATCACCTCAGAGTGGGTACCACCTCACTCAGGCTCCCTTGGAACCATCCTCGCTAAAACCAGGGGTATCTCTATCCGAGATAGAGATACGAGATACCCCTGGTTCACTTGGGCACTGTATGTGTTCAACGTAAAGCGACATCCTGGATATATTGACCAATCAGATCACTTGTTTACGGCAACCAAGGCGACCGTGACAAGAGATTCGAATGCACCATAGCTTATGGGATATACCCAGTGGAAGATGAACACGCACATTTTCAACAACCAAGAAACACTAATAAATATAAAGGAAACAGTTTAAAACAAAATCTATTTGAAGAAAAAATAAACCCATTCATCTACCATCAAACATCCAACAACCCAAGCAAATGTAGGAAACACTGAAACTTTAAAGGCGGTTCGCGATGTCAGTGTATCCGATCTCACCTTCCCACTGAAGGACTTGGATTGGGTGAAATAACGCACGGATTTCTATAACATGGCAGTGTGACTAACGTCACAGGACCTACGAAGTTGGTTTGATATGATCAAGTGTGTACTTGACCTAAGACATGTTTTTTGCCAATTGCGAGGTTTATAGGCCACCTAAGTAGGTCTGTCCCAGGGGTGGAGAAATCCTCCCGAGGGTAGTACATAGGTTAAATAAGTGTAGCATCATGTAAGCTCCCAGAAAATATGGGAATTGGGGGATTCCATCCAATGATAACCATTCTCACAGGGTCTGAATTTCGAATGGACCAGGCTTCCTGGTATCAGGAAAAATTATAAATCAAATTTTCATCAGAATTCGGTCAGCTCAGAACTTGCTGGTAACATTCCTCTTATGCACGTTCATGCCAAAAATCAAGGTTTTAATGTCAACGGCTCTCCTTATTTTGCCGACGAAAGGATTCGGATGGACTGACTCACTCACTGACTACCGGACAATTTGCAAATGAGCCTTTGTAGGAAAATTTCACTAATCTATCTATTATTATTTTATTGTTATGCATGTTTGGATTAAATATTTTACATTTGGTATCAGCGAATAGTTTAGCACAGAAAGTAAAGCCCTAACGTATTTCACCATCAGCGCAGTTTTTCCAAGTCACGTAACTGGAATGTGGGCGGAACGCAGTCTGCTATGCAAGATGGTCATGGGTTCGCCTTTGGCTCACAAATAGAAACCTTGACGTTGTGAAGATGCCAAGGGACCTACTCTTCGCATCAGCCGAACGAACTCTCAGTATCACCGGGTAGACTCTCAATATCAGCATCTGTGATTCACCATCTGCGCCAGTGGTTAGGCTCTCAGTATAAGCGTCAGTGGGCTCATCGGCTCATGATGCCTCGGTGTCTTCGTACCCATGTATACGATTAGCCATGTAAGCCTTGCAATTGTAGAGATTCACGGGAAATTCGAGATCAGGTGAACAGGAGTTATGTACTCCGCGGTTTATCTGTGCCGTCTCTGCCACTCATGTAATAAGATATGTTTTAGAATTCAAAACATGGCAGTGTGACTAACGTCACAGAACCTACGAAGTTGGGCGGGCATTAGGACTCCGACGCAAACTGAATTCTTGGAAATCCCCCCAGCCCCCTCCCCACTTGAAATCCTGCCTATATTAAGCTGGGCACTGCCCAAGTCAGAATCAGCAGTAATTTCATCAAAAATCACCAGAAATTTTCATCAAAAGCAGATCAGCTCAGAACTTGCTGGTAACAGTCCCCTCATGCACCTTCATGCCAAAAATCAAGGTTCTAATGTCAACGGTTATCCTTATTTTGTGCCGACGAAAGGATTCGGATTAGCTAAGATTCATAGCGTCTCCCTTCCCTCAACGCTATGCCGACGACAAATACATTTCCCTGGTGGTAACTCAAACATCTCCATGACGCACTTATTATTACCTTTGTGCCCTATTGGACCTTCATTAACTTGAGAAAATGGGCCGCCATGAATAAAAATACCATAATCGATGTTGTGATCATCATCCCCTGTATACACGGGGTCTATTATGACGGAAATGCCCATCTTCTTGACCCTCGATTTCAGGTGATTTTGAGGCTCCATATGGATAATTTTAAAAAACGTCTGTAGTTAATACATGAGCAGTGTGACTAACGTCACAGGACCTACGAAGTAGGGTAGGCATTAGGACTCCGACACGAACTGAACTCTTGGAAATCCCCACCCCCAGTTGAAATCCTGCCTATATTAAGATGGGCACTGCCCAAGTCAGAATCACCAGTGATTTTCATGAAAAATCACCAGAAATTTTCATCAAAAGTAGGTCAGCTCAGAACTTGTTGGTAACAGTCTCCTAATGCGCCTTCATTCAAAAAAATGAAAGTACTCAAGAGTACTATTGTCTGGAACAGTAATGGATGTGCAATATCGATTCGTTGCTTCAGAATAGCGTACATCTATTTCGATTTTCGGGAGTTTCCGAATTGTCAGCGTAAGAGTTATTTTGCCCCTGCCCGCTAGTGGTGACTCGAGTCAGGGAAGACAAAATATGTACTCAATAACATGAAAAGAGATAGGGTGCAATAAGCGTTTTCGCGGTTACAAGAATCGGGAGTGATCTCGAGTTCGCTGTGTGAAATGAGTTACCTGTATCTCTTTATTCAGCATTACAAAGGCATGAAAACAAATACAGTTTGCCATACACTGTCGCAGAGAATACTTGAGCTCCTTGATGAAAGATACCATGAACAATCTTTGTGCTGCTAATTATATGGGCAGGAGGCCCAGGATTTGTTACCACGTCATTTGCCATTGTTATGAGAGCCGGCAAATAATACCTATACATACAAACAATTGCATAATCCATAAACTGGCAAAATAAGAACAGTTAGACCTGGAAGCTTCATCTTCACTATAAAACCTGTAGTTTACTGTGACCTTTGAATACACAGCATGAGTGCTGCTAGCTTCACCCAATTGCCTCGTAATACAACAGTTGCTGGAAAACTACGATGGCATGGCTGTAGACATGATTCAGGTGGAGAAGGGCCAGGATTAGTTTCTATATCATTCGCTAGGCATATCAAAGTGGGTAAATAATACTTGCATATGAATAAATGCATATCCATCAATTTACAAAGAATGAACACCTGGATCTGACCTCTTCTGCATTGCTATAAAACCTGTAATTGATGGTAACATTTGTAATCCAATTATGTCAAAAGGCAAAGATCACTGGCAGCAAGAGTCTGGCCAACTTTGCTTGTTGAATTTAGCAATTTATGAAATGTTTGCCAATTTTCTGTCTGTACTGATCAACAGAAAAATCAGAGGCCAATTTTCAAGATTCTAAATCTGTTTTGTACAGTATACCAGTACCTGATAGCAAGTAAGCAAAATTCCAAAATTGTCAGCTCCAAGATATTCAACTCAAAGATAGATATTTAACTCCAAGATAGATATTCAATTCCAAGACAAATATTCAACTCCAAGATATTCAACTCCAAGATAGATTTTCAACTCCAAATTATTCAACTTCAAGATATTCAACTCAAAGACAAATATTCAACTCCAAGATATTCAACTCAAAGATAAATATTCAACTCCAAGATATTCAACTCAAAGATATTCAACTCCAAGATAGATATTCAACTCCAAGATATTCAACTTCAAGATATTCAACTCAAAGTGAAATATTCAACTCCAAGATATTCAACTCAAAGATAAATATTCAACTCCAAGATATTCAACTCGAAGATAGATATTCAACTCCAAGATATTCAACTTCCAAGATCGTCAACTCCCAAGATATTCAACTCCAAGATATTCAACCAACTCCAAGATATCCAATCAACTACAAGATATTCAACTCTAATGTATTCAACTCCAAGATTTCACAGCTCACAAGACAAACGTGAATTGAAGGACAAAAATCACAATTCACTCAGACAAAGAGAACAGCGCCTTCTTGAGAAATGATCAGATGACAGTTATGAATGTAGGAAACAAGGATCTATTGATTCTTCTCGAAGTAAATCACTCAGTCATGAGCAATACAAGAAATTATCAAACATAGCAGAAAATCTCACAAGAAAGAATCGTAAAAATTATCCGATGAATTACAACAACAACTCGTGTTGCCATGTAACCGGAGTACACTGTGACCCAGTTCTCCGCGAAAAGTTCATGTCACGTCTAGAATGTATTCTGTTGTAGGCTTGATATAATCACCAGGGTATGATTTTATAATTTGTGGTAAGTGTATGCAATAAAGGACACAATAAAGAATCCCGAATAACGTATCTAAAATTCAGTGCTAGTTTGCTGTTGTCCTGAGTGCAATTATATGGCGTCATCTCGATGAAGTTTAGAGGCCTATCCCGTTTCCAGGTCACACACCGACATCTTGGAACTTGCCGACCGTTTGCTCGCTGGCCCATGGAAGATCAAGCTGGACGACTTTGGGAATAAGGTACGGCGAATCACCACCGAAGGAAAAAAATACATACAAAACATAATCCCATTTAAAATTAGCCTAAAGATATTGGTACGACAATACTTTCACTATTTCTCACTTGAAGTATCATTATTTCTACAGTTCAGAAAATCGGCGTGAAGACAGATTACATGTAGATGTCGACGGTTGATAATGAGTTAAAAAATGTGAAATTGCGGATTTACTTTCCTTTGACCGCATCACTCGTTGGCTGGCCTAATCACACTCATAAGCAACCTGTAACCATTTCGGTCATCTATACGCGGTAAGACTGACCCTGGGATCGTGTGTATCCATTTCAGACTACTTTCGGCAACTGCTAGAGAGAATTTCCATAAATCAATACCACGTGACTTCGTCAGCCAATCCGCTAAAGTCTACCGACGTAACCCCAACGTAACCCGCCATTTTCGAGTCATGTGATGATCTACTTGTTCAAATTTACAGATCTACCACACCTCTTCGATGATACGAAAGTTATTCATACATATATATTTTGTAAGCCCAGGCAATATCTGTTTCCGAGGTATGTATGAAAACCTGTAATTTATTAGAGTTTTCGAGTCTGTTCTCCGCCGGATGAAGGCCGAACAGAATCCGGTAAAACACCGGATATCGCTCCGCGATAATGGAGACACACGATTCGCAAGCCATCTTATGGATGGCGAAGTGTACGCAAATGACTCATAAGCTGACCAGATGGCTCTGCGCAGTTATTGGGTCAGGGGTCACCCGGATATAGTGTATGTACCAGTGTTGGCAAGCAGCCAAATTTGCTGTACGACAACAGAGTCTGGGAATAGGGCTTCGCCCTGTTCCAGACAAAAATAACGATCGCCTATTTAATTTTACAATTTAATAACTAAAGGAAATAGATTGAATAATAAAAAGTTCAGTAGATTTCAGGCTTTATGTGTGAAAATACATTTACATCTCTTCAATGGTTTTCAGTGCCCTTGTCCAGGACCAAAACAACTTTTTGAATCGCATTATTTTCCCAACAATACAACAAATTATTATATATAGTCCTATTGTAGAAAGGTAGGATTTATGTAGTTTACGGTAATTCAACTCAAGACCAACACCTTCTCGGCACAAGATAATAATGATTCTATGTCATTCTCCTGAGCATGACCGGTACAAAAACGAATAAATAGCATCTCTACATCACGTTGTTATCTAGATATATGAGACAACACATTTTGGGTATCGGCAATCCGATGAATGTAGAATTTGAGGATTGTACTTAGCATCTTAAATGCAGCCTCTTAATACTGATTACATATCTGTTTAATTTCGTTTCCCATAATGTAGCAGTTAGTCAAAACATGTGTGTATATAGCAAAAGTGTGTGTCTCAGTTAACGGCAGCTGTTCAAATGTCCCCTGGAACGGTAATAAATTAATAAAGACGTCAACATGTGAACTCATAGAATCTGTACTGTCGATGGTTTAATGTAATACCGGTACCATCTGTTGTGATATTTTTTTAACTCCCAGACAGATCTGTTTATTTTTGTCTCCCCTGCTCTGACCTCTAAGAACAATTTAATTATTACACCATGGCAGTATTAACTGCATTCTCGAATCCCAAGCCTATCAGACTGTTAGTTCTGATATGTTTATAGGCCTATTGGGGGTGACCCAGCTACACTGCTGTGACCTCTAGCTCTCAAAACAATTACGGATGGCATATCCCACCAGGTTTTGTACTGTGTTATATATACAGTGAAACATACAGCCAAGGGTTGACAGTGCACTCGCTGAGCCATCAATAAATAATTAAAAAAATAATTATAAATCAAATTTTCATCAGAATTCGGTCAGCTCAGAACTTGCTGGTAACAATGCCCTATTGCACGTTCATGCCAAAAATCAAGGTTCTAATGTCAACGGTTCTCCTTATTTTGCCGACGAAAGGATTCGGATGGACTGACTCATTACCGGACAATTTGCGATCTGTAGCCTACTTCGTAGGAATATATTTTTGTAGCCTACTTCGTAGGAATAATAAAATATATATTTTATGAAAGCGTACACCGTAGGGATTCCAAATATATGATTTGTATAACCAACGTTGCTACTATGTATAAAATAGTTCAATTTTAAAACATGGCAGTGTGACTAACGTCACTGGACCTACGAAATAGGGTTTGAGATAATTTAAGTGTGTACTCGAGAGATGACTTGGGGGCCCTGTGTGCTACCATGAGAGAATTTATATAGCGTCTCTAATTGACAGTGGGAACTATTAACTTTTCCAGATGTCACCGCTGGTGAGTCGTTAGCGTAGCAACTATTATCGCCCTCAGTTTCTATTACCCTGGACACTGATCAGCCCAGCAGTACAGCACGAGGTGTTGGGGGGAGAGTCCGAGAGAGCGGGGTACCCCCCCCCCCTCTCGGCATTAGGCGATTTTTTTTTTAAATTAGCGTAGGGAATGGTGCTCTGTCAGAGCAGTTGAGAAGTAAATGTTTCTAGTCCCAAATAAGACAGGAAACTGGAAAAGAAACACAAATTTGAAGTGAGAAAGGTCAAGATCAGAGATTTGTTAGAATGCAAGATACAAGAATGCAATCAAATCAGGCATCACTAGAGAGCCATTCTCCATGGATACATTTATTTGGCATTCAACTTCAAGGTACCTCATCTGAAGAGAGTACATAATAATAATCAATGAACAATAAAGCACACACGAAAAAATAAACAACTGGTTATAGGTTACTGAATTTAAAACACAACGATGATTTTATTATCGATTTCTTCAGTAATAACAGATAATAGGGTCATTGTTGTGTTTAAATTTAGTAATTTCTCTCATAAAATCCAGTAATTTTTTATTTCTTTTTGAGGTAGAACATTTTTTAACTAATGACTGAACTGAAGAAATTATGCAATGTTGTATAGGCTGGATACATAAAACGTGCCTTCAATCTCAACGGAATTCCAAGACCAGCAAATGAGTGAAAACGGATACCATCGGAATGTGTGTCAACATTACAATGTATGGTCAGTTAGGCTAAAAATAGATTACTCAGGAATCTCCAGTTTAATACTAGATTCAAGTGTACTGCTAAACTAGCCATATTTTTTATATCTCATAGTACATGTAGATCTAATAGACTGATTACGACGTACGAGCGAGCGCACACATGCATGTATGCTTTTAATATAGATATAATTAAAAGATTTTTAAAGCTGACGTTTTAGAACAACAACAACGACCACCGAAAGCCAACACAAGATTTACCTTCATTGGACCTCTGACGCTTCTGTGAGAAGAAGTTTTCCAAAGTTGCTTGGCGCTTCATGACAATGATTTATAAAATACATGTCAAGTGATATTCGTGGCTCGGTAAAACTTCGCAGCAGACGAAATAGGGCCTAACAACCTCCATTCTCCGATCAAATGATTTGCTTCCTTCATGCATCGTGGCATATACAGCTCGCCTGACGCGAGATTCTGGGATTTCGGTAGTCTTCCGCAATACCACCGGCTAACAGCGACCAGCATGATCACGAGGGTTCCCGAATATTTCGAACAATTTACGGCAGATGTTCGGGAAGCGTGGCGTGGACTATTAGGGAAAACATGGCGGAGCTACCTGGAAACGTATAATGCCGACATATTTTGGCAAGTACCATTAAAGTTACTGATATTTTCGAGTGCTGGGCGCATCATTTTTTTTTTGCTTTAGTGCTGGGCGGCCGAAGTTAGTCCCAGGCGCTTAAAAGTCACAGTGAAGCATACAGCCAATGGTTCCCGATGGGCATGACAGTGCACTCGAGTCATCAATAAATAATAAAAAATTAATTATAAATCAAATTTTCATCAGAATTCGATCAGCTCAGAACTTGCTGGTAACAATGCCCTAATGCACGTTCATGCCAAAAATCAAGGTTCTAATGTCAACGGTTCTCCTTATTTTGCCGACGAAAGGACTCGGATGGACTGACTGACTGACTCACTCACTCATTACCGGACAATTTGCGATCTGTAGCCTACTTCGTAGGAATAAGTGCGCCATGGAGATGTTCGAGTTACCAACAGGGAAATGTATTTGTCGTCGGCATAGCGTTGAGGGAATGGAGACGCTATGAATCTTAGCTAAATTCGGATGGACTGACTCACTCACTGACTCACTCATTACCGGACACTTTGCAAATGAGCCTACTTCGCAGGGGAAAAAAGCATAATCAGATAAAACTAATGTTATCTCCGTCAAACAGACCAATGCTGGCGTGAACTAGCATCAGCTAGCACATTAAAAAGACAGAAAGCGGGCCAAGAGCCAGGGAGTTCATTCTACGGAAGCCGGCACGTGACAAAATCGCGAGTGTGCGTTATCAAAAATACCTCGGAAATTCATTTTTCCCCATATTCTTAAGGTTATTAGCCGCTGTCGATGAAAATTCTTGTAACCTTTTCGATCCAGTACCATACTCACAGCGTACTTATCCCACCATAGACATAGATCACTGTATATAACCAATATAATGCCGACGAATGAAAAAACTACGAAAGCGCGTTAATGCCAAATGCGAGAGTGACAAAATGTCAAAATGTCGTTTTTTCAAAAAAAAATTCACATTCTTTACTTCAAATGTTGCGACTTCTATACAGTTTTACTCCCCGTTGCAACGCCAACCCAATTTGAACCCCTACGCTTTCATTGGACCCGGTTTCAAACAATCCTTGTCCCTGATTCGCTCAATTTCAACGCCAACCTTTCGACCTTCGACCAATCACCTCTAACTTAAACCGTGACCTTCTGGCGTCATTCTTTCGTCATTATTTGCTTCCTTATTAATCCTTGGAACATAATAACTCACTATTGGCAGGTCTTCACTGACGTTTACAGTGAGATCGTTTCCAAGATATCAAGTTCTGCAATTAACTTTTTGTCAAAATTGAGAAAATAATTAAAATACTGAAAACATGAGCAGTGTGACTGACGTCACAGGACCTACGAAGCAGAGTAGGCATTAGGACTCGAACGCGAACTGAACTCTTGGAAATTCCCACCCCCAGTTGAAATCCTGCTTATATTAAGATGGGCACCGCCCAAGTCAGAATCGCCAGTGATTTTCATCAAAAATCACCAGAAATTTTCATCAAAAGTAGGTCAGCTCAGAACTAACGATCGCCGATTTAATTTTACAATTTTTTAACTAAAGGAAACAGATTGAATAATAAAAAGTTCAGTAGATTTCAAGCTTTACGTGTGAAAATACATTTACATCTCTTTAATGGTTTTCAGTGCTTTTTGAATCGCATTATTTTCCCAACAATACAACAAATTTTTATATATAGTACTATGGTAGAAAGGTAGCATTTATGTAGTTTACGGTAATTCAACTCAAGACCAACACCTTCTCTGCACAAGATAATAATGATTCTATGTCATTCTCCTGAGCATAACCGGTACAAAGACGAATAAATAGCGTCTCTACATCACGTTGTTATCTAGATATATGAGACAACACATTTTGGGTATCGGCAATCTGATGAATGTACTATTCCGGTTTTCTTGTTTCACATTATATTCTATGACGGTTGGTCGGTGATTTTCTTCATTGATAAACATTAAACCACCTCAGCTTCGTTGTGTGAATCGGAATTGCATTGCTGTGACACACCAACACACTCCGTGGCAGTGATTCTGTATCCCCTAATCATGGAATCAAAATGGATCATGATTTGAAATGACAAGAAAAATTTAGACATATTTTGTTTACACATGTAATTTTTTGTTTAAATTATATCCCAGTGTCATATATAGTCAATATTCAAGAGGTACAAAAAACCCTCAAAGTATGTGCTCATATTTTCACATCATGATCAAAGTTACTTTATCTAGTTAATCTACCCAAAGAAAATAAATTAAGACCCTTTAAACATACCGTCATGGCTTTGTTTCACCCTCAGTAAACTTTCATCATTGTTGCTCACACAGACTAATCTGAAGGATGATACCATATCTTTCTTTCTTCTGCTGGGTTACTGCACCAGGCTGACTTAATTGGTTGATGTAGGATATTTCACCATCAGTGGACAATTTGACCTGAATTTGTAGCCTGATGTGGTCTGTGATGAAATGTTTGGATGTGAAATAGGATACACGTTAAAGGCCACAGTTTACATATATCTATAACAATATACTGAATTGTGTGTATTGAGGCTGGCAAGTTGGTAATAGCAGTGTAGATAAATGCACTAACAAATGATGGAAAATTAGCATTTCCTATTTCATAAAAACAATTACGGATGGCATATCCCACCAGATTTTGTACTGTGTTATATATACAGTGAAGCTTACAGCCAAGGGTTCCCGATGGGCATGACAGTGCACTCGCTGAGCCATCAATAAATAATAAAAAAAATAATTATAAATCAAATTTTCATGAGAATTCGGTCAGCTCAGAACTTACTGGTAACAATGCCCTAATGCACGTTCATGCCAAAAATCAAGGTTCTAATGTCAACGGTTCTCCTTATTTTGCCGACGAAAGGATTCGGATGGACTGACTGACTGACTGCCTCACTGACTCACTCATTACCGGACAATTTGCGATCTGTAGCCTACTTCGTAGGAATAATGACAAGTACATGTAGTACATTCTTGGTGATCCAAAAACACTACTGGAAAGACCTTTTGACGGTATTTTTCCACAAGAAAGATCTTTGCACCTAAAATTGTTCACAAACGCATTCATCACTCTTTTAATCAAATACCGAATAGTTTTTGCATAATACTAGGTCAAAACAACTTGTCTTATATATATATGTCAAGTATCAGCCTGCTACGATTTGTTAATTTCGAGATACTTCCAGTCCCTTAACGTGGAAGTGTTGTCTCTTTGTCGTCGGCAAGGCTACGAATTGTTCAGGGCTTTAAAAGTGAACAAATATTTTCGCTAAGAATTATTAAATAATAACAAAATCATTCATGAAAACACCATATTTTGTTATTCGACAAGCTTACGCAAAATAAACGAATTTACAAAAAATATATACACCGGTACACAAGCTTTTGAATTGGTGGGAAAATACACATGTATATCACAGCTTACATCACAATGTACATCTTTGTCCATTACAATGTACATTATTGTCCATCACAGTGTACATTATTGTCCATTACAAAGTACATTACTGTCTATCACAATGTACATTATTGTCTATCACAATGTACATCATTGTCTATCACAATGTACATTATTGTCTATCACAATATACATTATTGTATATCACAATGTACATTATTGTCTATCACAATGTAAATTATTGTATATCACAATGTACATTATTGTCTATCACAATGTACATTATTGTCTATCACAATGTACATTATTGTCTATCACAATGTAAATTATTGTATATCACAATGTACATCATTGTCCATTACAATGTACATTATTGTCCATCACAATGCACATTATTGTCTATCACAATGTACATTATTGTCTATCACAATTATTGTATATCACAATATACATTATTGTCTATCACAATGTACATTATTGTCCATTACAATGCACATTATTGTCTATCACAATGTACATTATTGTCTATCACAATGCACATCATTGTCCATTACAATGTACATTATTGTCCATCACAATGTACATTATTGTCTATCACAATGTACAGTATTATGGGAAATATCACAGTTATATTACTATCTACATTATTGTCTATCAAAATGTACACTATATTATCCATCACAGCGTACATTATTATTTTACTTATATTTATTATATGTTAAATTACAAAGACACCATGCAAACAGATACTCCATCCCATTTTCTACCTCTCCTATACATCCAGACTCTTGATCCGGGCCCCTTTTGGTGGTTAGTAGTGTATTCTACAGCTGGTCGATCAAATCAGAATTAATATTCTTATCATGTTCAAGTCAAGTATGTATTGCAAACTTTGTCGTGACTATCCCCAACGAACAAATAGCAATCCTAGTAGGATGAAAATTGGCCTACCGCAACACGAACAAAGGAATCCCGAGTATAGCCTGTGCACAAGCAGATTGTCCCAACTAACGCTTTCCTACATATTGTCAACGTTTTGAGAACAGAATACCTGTCATTTCGGTAGAGCCATGTAATTAAAAATGTCCAGACTGAAGAAAATCTTGTTCAAAGAGAAACACCACTTCTATTCGATAAATTACATCGGTCAATCTACTACATTATTAGGTCAAAGCAAAAGACCGTTAACCGCGGATATTTTGAATTCACGGAAAGTTTGTACCTCACTCGGTCAATCAGGAACATACTAGTTACCGTAGAACATTTACTTCCAATTTCAAAAGCAAAACAAAGACAACAAATGTGGATCGAATTGTACAGAGTACGGTGCAAAGAACGACCGAATAGCAGCGAATGGTCTCTTAGATTTAGACTAAATCTTTGTCGTCTTCCTTTGCTAGCAGGTGAGGGAAGCATAGAAGGAATATTAATGTAGATGGTGGAGCATCTTGCTATCATATTTCGATGTATCTACATGCACCTTGAATTCCAAAGGAAAGGTGGGAAAGTAACCAAACGTTAGCACATTATTATGCCAATAGCACTGATACCATATCCATTTTTTTGCCACAGATTATATCACAATATTATATCGCAATGACTTTCATTTTCGGAGTTACTTTCATCCTATTCTAATATAATGTGTTTATCAGATTGTTCATGGTTAGGTTCGCGAACCACCTCGTCTGTGAAGTGATCTTTTCTATTTCCACAATGGTGTGCGATCAGTCGTGCTAGCCTATAGTATTGCACCCGCCTGGTTGGGCCAGTAACAGGGTTATCCATTTGTAGCGTCAATCGGCAAATTCTTGAGAACGACAACGAGGCCATGCTTAGGTCTCCGGTCAAATTAGTCAATGTGAAACACAGTTTTGAGGGAAGTCCTTCTGTCCTATAAATAATGCGCCAATGCGAAAGCTCGTCTAAATTTAAAATGGCGCCGGTCGAAGACCAATAGCTGAGACTGCCCACTGCCAGCTTCTGTCAATACCTAACTTGACTGACAGTCTTGTAGTTTATTCTTCATGCATGCACGTGGAAGTACTCGGATATGTTAGCATTACGACATATTGTAGATATCATCTGAAAAACAAAAGAAATGGAAATTATCAATCAGACAAAGGAAATCAACGAGATCTCCCTTTGCAGTATGCAAGAGTTTGGTTTTTAAGCAACAAAACTTCTGATACCATTAAAATGTGCTCACTGCTCCTTTAGTTAAAAAAAAAACTATAAACAAGGCCAATGAAAGAATAATTCCTTGAAATATTGAGATATATCCGCTAGTGATATGGGGAAATATGTTTGTCACCTATTTATATACCAGAATAATTACTTACATCTAAAAGACTTTTCCATCACTCGCTTCTACAAAAAATGAGGTGCGGCCCTGCTTTAAGTCTTTTTCTCAGGAAAGGTTGAGAAGCGTCATAAGCGACGGCTGCATGAGTACCCAATTATAGGACACAAGCTTGTGTAAACAAAAATAGAAGGTTTTATGTGCGCACGAACCACGAAAATAATGAAATGGCATATTCGCAGAACCTTAACATGTCATCAAACAAGCATTTCCAATCTTGACAACACAACAATACATGGGAACTGATGTTCAATGTTCATCTCGGCTCAATATAAACTTACTGGCAACTTTTGTGAAACGACATCTTCGTAAGTGTTTCACCAGGAGTGCTACTGTCGCGTTGATGCCTTGAGTTTCTCGCCAATTTTCAAGTATGCGCAGACATCTCTTAGGACCCGATTCTACCTCATCTTCGACGATTTCCACTTCCTGTTCACTGAGCGCGAGCTGACGAGCGAAACGCTTCCAGTCTTTGGTGACCTGTCCATCTTGGGCTACTTTCACAAAAACTCGACGTATGTGAGAATCTAAATAATGGAGAAAATAAATAACTATGAAGTCGGGGTTTTCCAGATATAATAGATATTGAGGGAAAATAATGCACTGACATGTAGAAACAGTTCCACAGCGGAATTAATATGGAGCAACTTTGAAAAATCCGCCTTTTGCACATTATTGAGAAAATTAAAAGAGTCTGTGCACTGAACCGCTACTTCAGATGATCGGATACTGGTTTGTATAATTTCAGTTTGCCCTATCTTATAACAGAGGAGAATATTTTGAACTGGTGATAGCTGGCATATTTTCATGTAATATTTGCGAAATCATACATTATTTTAAGAATTGTGAAATTTCACTGGGAAAATGTAGTACATATAGTTCAAAATAATCACGTGTTAAAAGATAGGTCAAAGTAAAATTATACGAACCAGCTATACGAGCTGATCAGCTGATTCATACCTCTAGCGGGTTGAGCCCTCTCCAGACAGAATTCGTAGTCTTTTCTTCGGATTTCTTCGGCTAAGTCTGCCCGTCCAACAGCAAGGAGAGCTGAAGATAGAATCTCCACCTGCGAAGTATATGCATTTGTATAGATGATGTATCAAATCAAAAGTAAGAACCTACCATGTTGTTCCATATACACGATATAAAGTATTTGAATGAGTGATATGTTGACGGAAACATAGCATACGGAATATGGCAAGAATACAAGCGACTAGTCCGTTATTCCATTAAAGAATTTCCGCGTCCATAATCCAGACCTAATTCATATAACAGCATTAACACTAAATTGAAGAAAAGAGTCATAGTATACGTAAACCTAGGCCAGTTTCCTGCTCGAGTGAAGCGGTCAACAGTTTTCAATAGTGCCAGCAAGACATCATGATGCTCCAAAAATATCAAATCCGTATCGCTGATCAGTAGTCTTAACACACATGATTTTCGTTGTAAAGTCGTTATCTTGAGAATGATGTATCACAGTCACGCTTTGATTGTGACTGTTCATTTGAACACCATGGGGATCTTGAAGTACATGGGTTCATACGATACCTAGTCCGCGTTAAGCGAAATTAGACACAGATTACCAAACGTAACGTCAAAGATCTTGCACGTTACACTCGTATTTTGCTATCAGCATGCGATATGTATCGCCATATTTGAGAAACTTTGAGTGGAGGCTGTTGGTGGTATAGCCCTGTTTTAGAAGTTTCTGCAATAATATTTTGTGACGTTGATTAAAATCGTCACATTTTGCACATGATATAGCAAATGCTATAGGTGCGATATATATACTCGATATGTAGGTTCGACTGGAATATTACAGTCAAAAAAGGGATAGTTCACGATGTCGAAATTGTAATCATCTCACTGACCTACACACTGGCTGATAACCTGCAAAATGCATTATGTCCAAAGATAAACCAAGGATGTATCGGGAGCTATGGTGTTACTGTTATGCCCTACTGTATTTCGGCCGCACTTCCATTGTAGATGAGTTGTCAGAGAATGTAACCGTATCACAGATGGAAAGAAGGATAAAATATTTATCGAATATAGCACGACACCAACATAAGTCGAGATACACGAAGAAAACGACAGAGTATACCTTATTGGCACATCTTGGCAAGCGCTTTGCCCATGTCAGAAGCATATCATAAACGGAACACTGGGTGTCGCTGTTATGGTTCTGTCGTAGAATTGCCTGGATGCGCATTCTCTTGACATTGAGACACTGGGCCAGACGTTTCCATTCATCCCCGAGATTTTCTGATACCAAACGCAGTATCTCCTCATCCACCGGTCCTGTGGCAAAATAGGAATAGCTAATAAATAACCTGCACAATGGAGACTTGAGATGTAGCCTATAATATTGGACTCTAATAGCGGAGTGCCAATGACTAAGTGATGCAACAACAACAGCATTTGCCGTATTAGCCGTCAGATTTTGAGATCGAAAACGAAACCGTGCTGCATCATGGGTCAACCCATTCTCGTCTCGCGAGACTCCCTACTGCGAGAAAGAGTCGCTTTGGTCTCCCGCGGGTAGACACGGCTCTCTTTGAGAATGGGATCAACCGAGACAGTTATGCGGCTGTGTATGAAGACGGGAAATACTTCTATAAATAGTGACCCAATGAAAAATCTCGTCTTAATTAAATTTGGCTCGGGTCCAATGACCAATCACTGGACGGGAGACAGCTGAAAGAGTTCAATGCCCCTGTCTGTCAGTACCTTGAGTTAACAGATATTCCTACAGTTTAAGTGAGATGCTGATACTTTCCTGAAAATGAGTCTATTGCCTTATGGATAAGGAAGAGTTTAAATGTCCCATGAATGTCGCAGACTAGAATTATGGACTTGTGTCGTACATGCCTACCTTCTGGCTTCAGTACCACAGGAGCTGTATTCAGAGGTTGTGGGGGCTCAGCTTCCGGCTGAAAGCGAAAATACCGGTGTCGTGATTTTTGCGTGTGTTATTCTCATCGTAATTCTGTAAATATTTGAACGCAGCTTTGATAAACTCTTGTATAGAGAAATAAGATCATGTCCAAATCAAGGTGGACATGCATTAGGATTAGGAGAGCGTAATTCTGTACACAAATGATCTTCCCTCTTACCTTCGGTAAATTGATTATCAGTTCACCCAAGAGAATATCGCCCTCCACCACCATGGCTGCCTGTCCCCTCTGTTGCTGAACAGTCCGTCCTTTTTCCTCTTCCGTTTGTAATTTTGCTGGAACCAGTCCTCTCGTATACACCTGGGCGAACCCGCGATAGCATTCAAAGCTTTTCTGCGCAAACTTGTCTATCTCCTCGACGGAGAAATCTAGACGGCATTTCATCCGCGAGTTGAATACAAATTTAAGGCCATCTGCTGGATTCGTACACCTAACATTCCCCCGGAAACGGATTTCCATGATCTGCCCTTCCCGGACGACAATGTTCCCCTTTGGCGCTGGTCCTTCGTCGTACTCCTCTTCAGACAATTTTTGGATGGCCTGTTCGGTATAGTTGGCTTTAGTGCAGACCAGAGCGACGTCACCAGAATCGCCGTTACTCTGGCGCAGTACCAGCGATACTGTCTTTTGTTTGAGAGCACTCTCTATAATTCCCGCCATTTTCTCCGCTGCCATATTTCCCACGCCGGTCTTCGTGCGAATAACCATGAATCTGAGAATATATACCATCGAATTACGGGTGGGCCACTCAAAAGACGCCAACTTCAGACACTGGATCAGTTATCGTTTTAGACAAGATAAAATATGATGTCGGCCAAGTTACAGATTAAACTCAATGACCCTATTCAGACACTCTAGGATTCACCGGATGTTCCTTGCATACAGATAATCCAGTAATCAGTTTCATAGCTAGAAGATATATCATGATGCCCTGGATGATGCGCTCATTCTTTCCAATACATTCCCCCATTGTCAGAGGTTGTAACGTCCTACAGTCGGTGTAACATCGTCTGATTGCTTTGGGAAAAATAAACGTGGCGCGCAGACGCATTCATTAATTATTGACTATGATGCGTTTATCTACACAAGAAAGAGATTGAAAATACATCCAGTATATGTTATAGAAGAATAAGCAAGTCAGTTACTAATTTATTTGAAAAGAGCATGGATATCCTGAGCCCACTCCGCTTCATTCCATAATGGACGATGTTGACTGGCTGAGAGTCATGCACACAGAAGCTGTGCGCCGCGCGTTTTTACCTCAATGCAACCAGAGTGATATACCTGATAGTAGAAGCCTGATGCCATGACACTCTTCCGGTAAAAATATGAGAAAAAAAATCATCAGTAGATAAAAACTTTCAACATAGGAAGGAATGATTTCGTTACCTTTGGTATGGTTCTGGCATACTAAATAACACAATGTCTTTGTTCTTCTGCTGAGTTAGGGGAACATCCGTTACTGCCAACCATTCATTGTCGGCACCTTTTCTCAATAGAAACAATTTATCGTCTGGAACCTCTTCCTCTGCAAGGTAAAACACTCGACAGTTTACTTTCATGAACAATGAACTGAAGCGTATATTTTCCTAATCTCATGAAGATTCACTCAATAGAAATTCTACAAATAGAAATCGTTAGTCAAGGAAGGTAGATCTCGCCACCAATGACAATGAGACGTTACGCCGAGATTAGACAGAAAGTCCTGTATTTACATAGTTGGAAGAAGTCCTGTATTCACAGAGTCAGATCATACTACCGAAATACTCATTGCTTGCAAATAGCTATCGCGGAACTAATTTTTTTTAGAACAAGAGAACTAAAAACTTGTGCCACCAAAACGCGTAAACCGCTTATTTCTTCTTACATACCCTCTGGCTTCTGAAACGACGTTGACATGAAGGCAGCTTTAGCGGTCGACGGCCGTTTATCGTGACGATCTGTCCGGTCGCGGATCACTGCCGTCGACGGGCGCTGTTTAGGCCGCGTGGTGTGTGGTGGTACGGGCAGCGTCGTAAGAATGGGCTTGGAGAACTTCCGATTAGCAATGGTGAAATGAACGATAGGACTAGAAGCCAGCAGTTCAGAACATTGTGCAGGACATCGTGATTTCAGATCAGACACCAAGGTGAGCTCCACGGGTTGTACCTAAAATATATAACATATGATTTCAAAATCCCGTAACATAATACTAACCTACTGGGACCAATGTACTGATCTAAGATTATCACCTGCGAAATAGGCGTTAATGTTGTGTTTTTGCGAAAGCTAAGTTTTATACTCCAATCGCAAGGATTATGAGAAGGGGGTTTTCGTACCTGCACTTGAACGATTGAAAATCAACTTTCCCTAAAGACTCGAGTACCTGTATTTGCTAATCGCTGAACAGTCATGGCCCATTTCACCGTTTCTGGACTGGTGGTGGCAGGGCGGTAGTTTTATCTTTTGTGGACTATCCATGTCTCAATGCTCAGTGTGTGAAAGCAAGTCAACCATTGCCTAATATGTTTCAGACATAAACAAGCTAGCATACACGAATAATATCTTTTCAAGTTACACACAAATTGAAAAGGAGGACCGATAGAAAATAATATATTCATAGGGACTCTTCCCGTTCAGACGCCTGCCATTTGGTCATTTGTAATGCACCGGATGCTTGCAAGAGTGTGGCGAATAATCGCTCGCAAATAGTGTCAGTGAAGTATGTTCTTTCGTGCCAAAACAGTTCGTCTACTGTACCGGAACGTTGCCAGATAGTTGCCTGGAATTAAAACTGAGACGTAGAACTGCTGAAACAGGTGTCAATCTGCTACGAAGACGTGCTTGACTATATTGATAGAAAGTAAATTAGAACAAGCAACCACACAAGGGTCAGATGGTATATACATGCAGCATAAAAACGTCATGGCGATGTGCAGAGATTTACAGATCTGTGTGGAATTGATCACAGACCCCGTTATCGCTGAGGAAACCAATATTTGAAGTGGCGCGAAACTTGTGAAAACACTTCAGTTTTTTAGAGGAATTAGGCCACGATGGTTCACTGAAGAAATTTTTCATGACCTGGATACGGATTCTGATTCGAAAACCCGTATTTAAATCATGCGTGAATTTGGACTCTCTTGGTTAGTTTCACAAAGCGAATGCTCAGTTAATAATACTCAGTTAAATTTGCAACTCTACAACAAAACCAGTGTTGTGCTCCAACTATCATTGGCGGCGATAGCCACATTTTTGAATGGCCAAGAATGCAAACTTGTCAGGACTTGGCACCTTCTCCATCCCATACAACACACAGACAGGTCACGTCCAACGAATGGAAGTTTGAAATATCTGTGGAATATTATTTCACAATATACATGGATATGCGAGACTAAATAATACGAAAATCTGTACAATGTATTATATAACATGTTCAGTTTAACGTTTGATAACGTAAGATGATTCTACCTCCAGAGTATAGTTGGCATTGACTCTGAACATGCCGGGTCTGGATGTGAGAGTGACTCTGGGATCTGTGGTTGAACTGGTTTTTCCTCCTCTTTTCGTGAAGAAGAGATTGTCTCTTTTTGTCCTCCAGACCACCATGAACGTTCCGAATTGCTTCACTCGAACTTCCACAAACTTTAATTCCTGGCGTAAAAAAGAGAAATATACTTGAATACATGAGATTCAGATATATGTTCACGACTGAAGAAGAGTGCCCTCGAAATATTACGCAAGGAATTTGTTAAAGGAAAATATTTGAGGGTGAGTACACTGAGCTGTAGAAGTAAAAACCCTCATTTTGGCCTGATAGGACTCAAACTCACATCGCTGATTAAACCAGCCGCCTAGCCACATACCGCCATTGATGCGGTCGGCATGTATGCTGACATATCTGGCCAACCGGAATGGGTCTGTAGTCCCTTGTTTATGATGTGATTTCATAACCTATAATTGTGCTTATAGGTTGATCTTGTGTAATTATTCATTCAAACCCTGTTCAATGCGCAATTCATCAAGGTATGCTCACCCTGATGTCCTCAAAGATAACATCTTTCGTGCTGATTTCGACCCATTTGCCATTCGGACCTAATGTCTTTATGGTCGGTTCCCGGGCAAGGTTACCCCGAGGGGCACAATGAGGGATTGCGATGGAGAACGGTTCTTCGAACTGGAAACAGAAATAACCCATATGTTTCTGGTAGGCTATCCTTGCATGTAATTAGAAATTCGGTCATACCTATTCATACGGACATAGCATCAATATTCCGAAAGACGGATGTATGTAGTATATAGAAAATATGGCTAGTATTGTACAAAAAATACGCAAAGAGATTGCTGAAATATTTTGAGAGCTTCTGACTGGACACAAAACGCGTATTATCATAGTTGGTTATCAGATGTTTGAAACCAGTAGATAAGACTTTGACTTAGACTTGTTTTTTTAATTGGGGTGGGTGTCACAGTAAATCAAAGTTTATATTGGCTCTTCCATATATTAATATTTAAACATAATTAAACCTTTTTACATGTAAAACGAATCGTTCCATGGCCTATCGACACGTGTTTTAGGTAAAATTTAAGTACATGTTTCAATGATTGACATAATTTTAACTATTCATAAAGCGATGCTTTCTCCAATTTGCATCAATACAAATATAGATAAAACTTTATAATGCAAACTATTTGACTCACGACAAACTCCTTCTCTGGGTTGACAGGTTCCAGCACAATCACATTGCTTATGAGCTCCTCAGTTTCTCCCAAGACAGCTACGTCATCAAGAGAATCTATTCTCCTTACGACTATGTCTTCCCGCTCCATACTGCCAGAGATTGCCCGGATGACGCAACCAATCCCCGGATCATATTCTCCAGGATCGACACTATAACTGGAAATCAAGCAATTGGAAATGAACGTGAGAATTATATCTGTGACTGACAATAACTTGACGACAGGGCATAATGCTGTCTTGTTAACGTCAAATCAACAGCTTCCATTTTTTTTCTCCAGAAACTGAAGAAAGAAACTGTTGTCCACCAAAAAATGAGCTTTACCTCGTGGGTTATGGAGCTGACAACGTCATACGAGAAAGGGCTTGCGAGTTAATGGCAGATCGGGCTGGTGGGATCATATATGAGAGAGTTCGCGAGATCATACTAGCTAAGATTCATAGCGTCTCCCTTCCCTCACCGCTATGCCGACGACAAATACATTTCCCTGGTGGTAACTCGAACATCTCCATGGCGCACTTATTATTACCTTTGCGCCCTATTGGACCTTCATTAACTTGAGAAAATGGGCCGCCATGAATAAAAATACAGAAATGGCAGACTAGCTGGCCCTTCGTTGGTCATATATTAATTACAGACGTTAAAATTATCCCTATGGAGCCTCAAAATCACCTGAAATCGAGGGTCAAGAAGATGGGCATTTCCGTCATTATTGACCCCGTGTATACGGGGATGATGATCACAACATCGATTATGATATTTTTTATTCATGGCGGTCTATTTTCTCAAGTTAATGAAGGTCCAATAGGGCGCAAAGGTAATAGTAAGTGCGCCATGGAGATGTTCGAGTTACCACCAGGGAAATGTATTTGTCGTCGGCATAGCGGTGAGGGAAGGGAGACGCTATGAATCTTAGCTAGAGATCATACTAGAGGTCCATTAATTGGACACGTTGTCCTACAGTGAGAGACTTGTACCGGAAATGAAAATCAGGGCTGTTGACTGGTAACAAGTTGCGTATTGTGGGCTAGGGAACCCGCTGTCCGCAGATGATCCCAGTTGATGAGTTCAACGAGTTATGATATAAAGGAAGAATTACCATTTACCGCTCTTAAAACTGAACCTGTGTACAAGTAAGAAAAGTTAACTTCCATGCTAATGCTCACATATATCTTTGCCAGTTCTTAGGGTTTCTTCTTTCCGCCTCTTCCGTGGCCTTCCGCTCCGCCTGTGCTTGGCGCTCGTCTGCTACTGACGTTCCTCGTTTTTTGGCGGATTCCGCTAGATGGCGGTCTTCTTCTTCTTTCTTCTTCCTCTCTTCCTCCGCTTTCTTACGGGCACGTTCCTCACCTTTCTTTCTGGCCTCCTCTTCTGCTTTCCTCTTTTCCTCGACCGCTTTCACCGCTTCCTCTGCTGCCTTTAGGGCGAGCTGGGCGTCTTCGGCAGCTCGTCTGGCATTATCAATAGATTCCACGAGCTCTGCCTCGACTGCGGCAGCGAGTTGCTCGGCCTCGGTCAAAGATACGGTTGCTTTGGCGACTTCAGATCGAGCTTCCGCCGCCCTGGCCTGTTGTGCCTTCTCTGACGCTCTTTTTTCCTCCATCAGTCGGACGGTATCTATCAATAAATAGGAGTTAACGGGTGGTTATAACAGGAATTATGTCATAAAATTCATAATAGCAGAAAAATCCGGTAAACATGAGATATGAGCAACATATAACAAAATGTTTACAAATGTATGAAAAACAAAACATAACCAAGATAAGTAAATGGAGTGACTGTATACTTTCCTTTTGATTCAGTTTTTGAACATTCATTTGAATAACCTGAATATCTTTGCTGGGATATTTTACAGATTATTCCGGATATTTCTATTGAATATTTTACTGAGATAAGCCTTGGCAAAAATATCCAGTAGAAATACCCAGGCTATATTCTGTAAAATATCTCAGTAAAAATATATCCAGGCTATTCAAATGAATGTTTACAATGTAAATCAAATCGACTTGAATATTAATTTGGACAGAAGATAACTCCCCAGTGATAAGATGTTGACACAGGAATGTCATACTTGTCTTGAAGACATCACCGAAGACTTATGAGAGCTATTTGTACCATTCAGTATCTCTCTAGAAATTCATTCCAACTCTTCTTGGATGCTTGGTTTCCAGATTATTTGGTCGAAATAAGAGTAACAGCTGGCAACGTCCCAAAGTAGACATAAACCTAGGATGAAAAAACTCCTATTCTGTATCATAGCATTAATTTATCTAACACAGTCAGAAAAATGGCGTTGGCCCAACACCCTTTTTTGGGTATTGAGGGGTGGTCAACACCATAAAGTAGTGTTGAGAAATGGTGTTGACCAATGTGAACACTAAAAAATGGTGTTGAGGATACCAAATAATGGTGTTGGTCAACACCAATCTATGGTGTTGGTCAACACCAATCAATGGTGTTGAAAATGGTTCGACACCATATTTTGGTATTCACTGACAAGTGCTAATACTGGTTCAACACCAATAAATGGTGTTCGTCCAACACCCTTTTGTGTTGAGGGCTGGTCAACACCATAAAGTGGTGTTGAGAAATGGTGCTGACCAATGTGAACACCAAAAAAATTGTGTTGAAAATGGTTCGACACCTTAGGTGCTAATACTGGCATAACGCCAATTAATGGTGTTGGTCAACACCAGTTAATGGTGTTGGTCAACACCAATAAAGGGTGTTGGAGATATATGGTGTCGGTACAAATTGAACAACATTTTTGTTTTGGTGTTGAGCTCAACGCCTTTTTTTTTGTGTTGAACAACACCATATTTCTGGCTGTGAATGGTATACATAATTCTGTATCCTAGCATTAACTTATGCAAAGGCAAACACTATTCCGTAACCTAGCATTAATGATAAACAAATGTTGCCAGTAAAGAACCGCGGATCTTCCATTTTCTAGCCTATATGCACTTTTATACTCCGGTCAACATAACTAAACCATCGACCGCTTCTGCCGTGTCAACAACTCTATCGCGTTATCGATTATACATACATTATACATTATATAGATGCTATAGCTTTATTCGATGGTATGTTCCAAGAGCTGGAGTATATATTTGATCTCTGACATTTGTAATGTGTGATTGTTCATCAGAATATCATGGAGATATATAGCCATATGATGACTACACGCATAAATTATCTAAGCAAACAGAACCAGCTCTACAACAATCGATGAAACGACAATCATTACCTTCTTCTGCATTTGGTGGTAGATCGAGCCACATGGACAGGTCTTCCTCTTTAAGTTTCTTGCTGATGTAATCGCCCATGTCCATGGCCAGATGCCGTAAATCTTTCAGGCCTTTGTTCAGATCTACGGCCACCATATCGTACACGTTACACGACGCAACTACTGTCCGAACGACGGCTTTCAGTCGTTTGACATGAGAGCCGTAACTGCTCAAAGACTCTTCGCGAAGTACCTCAAATTCCTCCTGGAGAAACAACATCGTGTTTTGTACAAGAGTTGCTAAATTTTGACAAACTCCTTCCATGTCACCCGCTTCTGTTTGTAATGTCATTGCTCGTAGAAGAACCTTTTCATCAGCTTCTACTTTGTCCTCTTTAATCACCATGTCGGAGGTTTCAATTTTATTCACAATCTCTTCGTGGTTATTCGTTTCTTCTGCTTCGTATGTCATTCCTTGTGAGCTTCGCTGATCCGCGTCCTCTTCTGACCGATCCTGCCTACTCTCTCCGTCTTTAACTGTTACATTGTTCTCGCCTTTGCTGTTACGGAATCCATTATTCATGTTTTCCATGTTTTCAGCATTACCATTCACTTTCTCGTCAATTTCACATTCATTGTTCACATGTTCCATTTCTTTCTCCCGATGTTTGTATTTACCTCCCGAGTCTTTGTCCTCGCTCTCTGTGTTTTCGTCGTCACCGTTATGTTTATTGGACTCCTTTTCTTCATTAGAGACTCTGGAGAACGCAGATTCTCCTTTGAGGTTATCTGATACCATATCATTATCTGTTGAACCTTGGTTTTCTGTTAATTCTCCACCTGCGTCCAGCTCCGATTCCATACTGTTTGGCGTTTCTATATCCCGACGGCTGTCCGGTTTCGGCTCGACTCTTTCTGCCATTTTCCACAATAATTAACGTTGTATAGTGAAAGATCGTTTTTTTGTCCGTACTGGACTGTAGCGCTGGCTGCTCGGCCAATGGCTTCACCTGCTCATGAACTCAACCGCCTTGATTGCGTTTTTGCACTCTTAACCCTAATTTAGGGTTCAACACAAACGATCAGTTCGAATAAGCTTAGACAAACAGGTTGTGTAAACTTGTCCACCTGATTATTAGGAAATCCATTGTGGTTTTCAGTTCGGCCAACTGTTTCACCTTTGTAATTTTAATACCCTTCACTGTATCTGGAGAAGTTTCGTATACGTATAGCATAACCCTGAAAACCGCCGTCTTGATTGCGTACTAAAATCTTGGCAGGAGAGGCCTGTTAGTAATCCAATATAACAATGTACTTAGTTTCAACACCTAAGGTATTTAATTCCTACAGGGCAATGGGCTCCTCATTAATATTTGGCAGCGTTATGTAGTAATTATGAGCCGGAAGCCGACGTCTTTGAATCAACGTCTATCTGCAAAACCTATAACTGACAATGTCACAGGATCAATATATATTCCCCTGCTGCTCTTCTGTTTTCTGGCTTATGGTTTCAAGTTTCGACCTTGAAATTAATCCATAACCGCCATGTGACTGTACGACATGATGGTATATGCATTGTTTATCTGTTGCTATGCCTGGAATCGGTATATGCTCCATTAAATCCCACCTAATAAACAGGGTATCGCTTAGTTCGGATGCTATAGGTGTCGCTGCAGATTTTATCTGTGAACCCGCAGCCTCAGCTCTCGTGTAGCATGGACGGGTCTGTCTACAAAACCATTCTCAAATACCATTCTCTGCAACCGCCAACAGGGGTTTACCTTTTTGCCTCCATGGATACCTCGGTCTGTTTTTGTGTCTCTATACCTGTCAACATGATAGTTGAACGACGTCTTCGCCTACACTGATATATTGGACGATATTATCGCCAAACAACCATTCATGCGTTAACCTCCCTTGTTCGTAAAGCTTTTTCCAGTATATACTGCATGGCCAATTCGAAAATTGTCACAGTACGTGATTATCGGAAATTATCTGGTTAGTTGGTATTTTAAATAAGCTAATATTGGATTCACACCGACTGGCCTTACTATTTCCTCTCCATAAATACAAAAAATACAAAGCCGATTTGTGTCATTCAAGTCCAAACAAATCCCGGGGAACAGTTATTGATATTTGCTTGAATATGAGCGCATAATCACCCTAATTTAACCATTTCAATAGCCATTGTGACGCGGCCTTAACGGGTGTCAGGTCTGAACTGGGATATCGACACGACGTGTCTTTCATGGTAACGCCCAAGTACCGTTTGAAAACATGTTTCGTTAATAGTGTATTCTATATAGTATGTTTACATAGTCTTTCACTACATTAAAAGTTGACAAGGGTCGCTTAACGCATTTGAATGTTGTTCGTGTCATAACCGCACTAAAGAATACCCTTAACGTTCACCGTTCGACACAAAAATCCAACATGTATTTTATTATTTCGTTGCAATATTAGACGTGCGCTTGAATTTCGGTCTAAGTCAATCGCAGGCTGATGATTTTTTAATTAAATATTCTTAATAAACTAAGAAATGGAAGACTGCGTAGTGTACGCTGGGTATGTCTATATAGTCTAGTATATCTGTATATACCCGGTGTATTTTTTTTTTTAATTTATTCACTTTTCAAACATGCAAATAATAAATCATTAGTCTGCGAGGACCTTAGATTTTGGTTTAATCAGGAGGACTGCGTCCTATTCAGGTGAATTGAATAGAGAATGGCTAATATCAAAGTCGCGAGTATTTGTACATACACTAAGTGTAAATCGATACCAATAATCGATACATATATACATGTAAATGCCCGGTTAATATTACGAACAAATATAGGCCTAACCAAGAACGTTTACGTTGTTATATTGCTAGTTTCAGGTTATTGTATCGTAATTCATACGATAGTTTCTCCGAAAATTAACGACGGTTGCTTAAAACGTGGGGCAACCCCGGAAATACATGGCTAGTATTAGGGAATTAGCAAAATCCTTATGATTGGTGCCATCGCGCGAAATGGAATGGTTTCAAGGGCGGATCCAGCAAAGATTAATACGGGGGTCGACTATCACAGCCCAACAGGCGAGGGTGCAGGGGCGGCCTAGGCCCCTGGAGCTCAGAGGTCCTAGATCACCGGAGATGCGTTCTAAACGTTTTCTCGGAAATAAATCTGAACATATATCTATGCAGATTTACGGTTCAATTTTCACGTTTGTTTCACGCATAGATATTGAAACAAATCACACCTCACGCCTGAATTCGTTTGACTGTCTAGTTATTTTTAACAGATACAAAACAATGACCTTCACGTCATGGAACATTAGAAAGCAACATTGATACGATTCAGTTACACAAAGCTAAAATAAGAGAATTCTCATAGCCAACAGGTGAGAGTCCATGGGCCGCCTGGTCCTTGAAGCTCTGGGGTCCTAGGTTGCCGGTTATGCGTTTTACGCGTTTCTCGGACGTTTCCCGGAAATAAATCTGAACGTATTGTTTGTAGATTTATGGTTCTATTTTCACATTCGCACAAGCACGCATCGATATTGAAAAATATCACATCTTATGTCGGACTCCTTTGACTTTCTGGTTTAACACATACAAAACAGGCGTATATAATACACCACGACACTCGTGGCGATAATGTCTGATTCTTATGATGTTCTATTTGGGCCAAATATTTGGACCATAATATGGTATTCTATTTGAGTCCAGTTTTGCGTCGCGTGCAGGGCGACTTTTAGAAACTCGCCACTCGCCACGCGCCTTGGACCTTTCCGGCGCGCGGCGACTGGCGACTTTCTCCTATGTCTTAACCTGCAAAACTCGCCAGTCGCCACGCGCCGTAAAACGCGGCGAGTTTGGCCCTATCTCTTAACCTGAAAAAAACTCGCCGCGCGCCACTCGCCGGACGAACCACGGCGCGCGGCGACTGGCGACTTTTGACTTATGGAATTCTCAGGACTTTTTCTCAAGTGCGCATGCCCGGGGAACATCAATTATGCAGTTACAATATCACAAATCACAGTCGCGATCTCATAGAATTTGAGGGGGTAAAAAAGAACAAAAATATGGAAATTGTTGAAAGAAATACGTCTTTTCATCTTTAGAAATAGGATCTTGATAGTTTGTAGGGTTTATACAGGAAATATCAACCCAATCAAGAGCCACTCTAGGGATTAAAACAACAATAAAGGATCTCTTATACAAAGATATCGCCCGACTCTTTCACATAAAACTTACGAAGAGAGAAATTCAATCATCCAAAGACAATGTTAGCATTTTTTCTTACTCGCTTTCTTAATATTTCATACAGCATATTAGTTGACGTTGCTTTTATCTTGTAAAACAAATTCCCGCGTCGAGTGCTTTATTGCATTTTAAATAAGGAACAATTTCAAAGCGATTCGTTCTGAATTAAAAACGATATGCTATTTGATAAATATATATAGGCACTTATATAAAACGAATGAAAAAACGATTGAAAATGTTAATAAGAACAGAAACTTTTCAAAATATACCAGCAGAAAATAAAGGGAGTATGCAAATTCTGCACAGAAACGGATAACGAGTATTTCAATCAAAAAATATCTGCACATTTGACAAAATTAGATTGCCCTATATGCTTATTGCATTAAAAAACAACTTGTTTCAAGAAACAACTATGCTAATTATTACAGATAGCTTATATCTTCAAAATTAGTTACATAGCATCAGATGTAGCTGGAGAGTTCATTCATTAGAAATTATATATATTTATGCAGGAGGAAGAGATTTAAAATTAAATTAAATGACAGCGTGTTTCGAACAAAATATTCCGATAATTGATGTTCCCCGGGCATGCGCGCTTGAGAAAAAGTCAAAAGTCGCCAGTCGCCGCGCGCAGTGGTTCGTCCGGCGAGTGGCGCGCGACGAGTTTTTTCAGGTTAAGAGATAGTGCCAAACTCGCCGCGTTTTATGGCGCGTGGCCACTGGCGAGTTTTTGCAGTTTAAGAGATAGGAGAAAGTCGCCAGTCGCTGCTCGCAGGAGAGGTCCACGGCGCGTGGCGAGTGGCGAGTTTCTCTACAGTCAAAAGTCGCCAGTCGCCGCGCGCCGTGGTTCGTCCGGCGAGTGGCGCGCGGCGAGTTTTTTCAGGTTAAGAGATAGGGCCAAACACGCCGCGTTTTACGGCGCGTGGCGAGTTTTTGCAGGTTAAGAGATAGAAGAAAGTCGCCAGTCGCCGCGCGCCGGAGAGGTCCACGGCGCGTGGCGAGTTTCTCTACAGTCAAAAGTCGCCAGTCGCCGCGCGCCGTGGTTCGTCCGGCGAGTTTTTTTCAGGTTAAGAGATAGGGCCAAACTCGCCGCGTTTTACGGCGCGTGGCGAGTGGCGAGTTTTTACATGTTAAGAGATAGGAGAAAGTCGCGTGGTGAGTAGCGAGTTTCTAAAAGTCGCCACGCGACGCAAACTTGGCCCAAATAGAACACCATAGATTCTAGATTGAAACTCCAAGTCAAATAGTACGCTCACAAACCACATGATGCTTGGTCTATTTAATACACCTGTAGATACTCTATATCAGAGTCGTGGGCCACTCACTGCGCTCATTGGTGGGGCAAAAACCTTTTGGAAACGTCGTGGTTCACGCGGTGCGCTGATTGGCGGAGCAAAAACGTTTGGGGGAACCTCGTCGGTCACCCGGCGAGCTGAGAGCGAAAACATTTTGGAAACGTATAATCTTGAATTTTCTAAATATTTCTCTCTTTTTTTGTTGAAATATTAGAAGAATTCAAGATTACATTTCTTATGAGTCTCCCATGCATCCTTGAAGTTTCCTTAAAAAAATAATAATAATAAAAAAATAAAAAAATGGAGATTTGGAATTTGGAGATATTTTTTCAATATTTAAGGGTAGCCAAAATGTGCTTCAATATAGTTTTTTCTGGACGGCTTTGTGCGTACAAAGGGGTACCAAGACAAAGGAATCATCCACGCGATTAGACCAACAGTGAACTCATATTTACTAGTATAGCTTAACCCAAAAAACCCGAAAGAGACTTACGAACTTGTACATAGCGACTCTTATTTACTTCTATTTACATCTCCTGCTAATCTATCATTGTTATTTATTATTTATTCATTTATTTATTTATTTATTTATTTATTTATATATTTAGCGCTGGAAAAGATATTAAAAGAAAACAAAGAAATGTACCGCGAAATCCAAATAAAACATTGAGTTGATGGGCCGCGAAATCCGAATGGGAAGCGGCCCTTAAACTACAATTTCAATCAAAGCTTCAATATATATATTATTGTGTAGTTAGACTCATTTGTCTTCTGATGTATTGTATTATCTTTAAAAATGAAAAATGTAATATCTTAAGGAAGAATTTTCAAGAAAAATACAACAAAATATTTTTTACTGTGCAATATTGTTACCGGTGCAATAAGTAGAGGAGCATGGATGGACTATGCATTAGCCCCGTATAACATTATCTAGAGAAAATAAAATATAAAACAATGAAAGAAAGACAAACATATTAAAATGGGACCGCCGACCCCTAGATTAGAAGTCAGTAGTAAGGAAAGGCTCAATTCTTTATTGATGTGACTGTTCGGTGTAGAGGTCGAAGGTGTAAGGTCACCGCGCCTGCGCAAAATGAGATCTTATTGGCGTCTGTAACCCGGATGATGGCGTTCGTGGTGCCATCTACACATAAAGGGGTGCATGCAATGTTTGAAAAAAACCTGGATATGACGCAAAAAATCTGGGAAAATGGACTGTACAATACTCCAATACGATTCGACTCACGCTATAGCGTACGATGGGAAGTGTCGCGGGGCCGTGAGTTGTCCGTCGCCGGTATATTCATTGTGTGCATGCGCAGTCGGCTGAAAGGCGCCGGGTGGACGTTGTGGGGTCAAGGTGAACCATCCGTTGTCCAAATGGGTCGAGTGGGATCTCATTTTGAAGCTCTCGTGGGTACGAGTCAGGCTGGCGTGAAGTCGCGTCAATCTTCGCATGCGCAGCCGGGAAAGCATAGAAAGAAGACAGCTTCTGGCGAGAGTGGTATAGGCGAATCCTCCTTGGTCGAAATGGACGTGTAGAGTAACATGTTGAAGCGCTCGTGGTGTAGAGTCAAACTGGCGTGTGTTTTTTCTTGAAATTGACGACACGGTGCGCATGCGCAGTCGTGAAGTAGCAGAGAAAAATGACATTTTGGGGATGCGCAGGGTGGTGCTTGAGTGATAGATGGGCTGTCCTTGCTCCAAATGGGCCGTGTGGGTTGTCGGACTGAAGCTCTCGTGGTGGAGAGTTAGAATGGAGTGGTGATTTTGTCCGGTCACGTCATTCTGCGCAGTCGGGAAGTTATGCAGAGAAAGATGGGAGTTTCGGAAGTGCACAGGGGCGCCTTTGCGGTATAGGTCGACCATTTGTGATCCGAATGTGTCGTAGGTGGTATCGTATTAAAGCTTTTATCGAGCTTTTAACAGGGTATTGAAAGGTTGAACGTCATGGCAGAACTGTTATCATCTTTCAGGTAAGGTTGTTTTTATGGACGGTCATCAACGGCGTTAAGGCAGGCATCCACGAAATGTGGCTAAATCATGTGGTCTTCAGGATTAACTTCGTAACCAAGTCGACGAGTGATGCTAACATCTAGATGCCCATCTCCAACAGCGTTTCAAGAAAGGTCTGGAATGCGTTATGCAAGGTGAGCACATTGGTTTGGTGAGTATCTGTTTCTTGTGAATCAGCAGAAGTACTCCCGTCTCACAATGGTCATAGTCCATATGAGCGTAACAAGATTACAACGCAAGCTTTCTCGCAGGAAAACAGGAAGAGGGCGGACAGTACTCTTGTATAAGCAATCCAAACATTTTCTCCCGAGGATGTGTTTTGTTCTAGACAAGACATTGAATTTTTGTTTGGAATTTCGAGCAGACAGAATGGATATGTTCATCCCATTTCATGTTTCATTGGAGAATTACTTCTAAGTGCTTAGGAGAGGTAACGCGTTTTATTTCTACATCAAGATATAATTGAGGGTGTGTTGGGTTATGCTTCAAGGATATACACATGCATTGAACATTACAAGCCACTGAGCTGCCCATCTGGATAGGTAGTCAATGTCGTTGTTGATTCTCAGTTCTGCAATTTGAATATCAAGTACTGGTTCAAGGAGACATGTATCGTCAGCGAATGAATTTTATATTTTAAAATACCGAATCTAGACACTGCGCATGCGCAATCGGAATTGTTCACCAAACCGGACGTGCCCACTGTGCATATAGATTAGATATTTTCTCTCAGGTTTCGTTTACGCAAATTTCACTCATCCAAATCACCAAAAAGGTCCAGGTTTTACCATTTGCGAAGATTTAGGGAGTCTGGCAGTATAGGGCCTAGCCAGTCATGGCACTTGGCTACTCCCCCGCACGCCTAACTTTTTCGACACTTTCGCCTCACAGAATACTAAGGTATCTCCACTTTCTATACCACTAACATTCAACCTCGTCGAATGTATAGAATTTGGTTTATAAATTTTCGCTAAACTTAACCAGAGAAAAAAAAATAATAATAATAATAATACGCACGCATATTCCTACGAAGTAGGCTACCATCTGCAAATTGTCCGGTAGTCAGTGAGTGAATGAGTCCATCCGAATCCTTTCGTCGGCAAAATACGGATGATTTTTTGCATGAAGGTGCATCAGGGGACTGTTACCAGCAAGTTTTGAGCTTACCTACTTTTGGTGAAAATTTCTGGTGATTTTTGATAAAAATCACTGGTGATTCTGACTTGAGCTGTGCCCATCTTAATATAGGCAGGATTTCAACTTGGGGCGGGGGATTTCCAAGAGTTCAGTGCGCGTCGGAGTCCTAATGCCTACCCTACTATAGGTATAGGTCCTGGGACGTTAGTCACACTGTCATGTATCTAGTTTTCTTTTCTAATTACGGCATACAATCGATAGTGCATCCGAGGGGTACTCGCTCGCTCTTGAAGGTGTAAAAGGCTTCACCAGGAGTCATTTGTCTACCTGATCGTGCTTTGTGATTCCTGAAAAAAAAAGTCTGAAACTATTATTTTATAATAAACTGTATTTCACGGAACATTAGGGCCATACTCGTATAAACCATAGTTTCGTCAATTAAGAAAAAAATGTGTGAAGTTACTGCTGCTCACAACCTGTACACGCTATTTTTATTTTAGCCGATTACACTACCCGACATATCTATCTATCTATCTATCTATCTATCTGTAAGAAATCGATGTGCAACAGCGCAGCATCTTTTTGTCTGCACCTGATCGGCATCTTGGTGTGTTCTAATGGTTATTCGGTTGTTCCGCGAGATGAAGAATGGAAAAGAAAATGAAGATATGTACTCCACAGAAAACGAATTTAGAGCAGATTCTTCCATTATCACTCGGAGATAACCCTTCTATAACCTCCAAGCACATGTAATGTCTCATATTATGGGTTCCTGGGGCTAGCGGAAAGGGTATACAGGTACATACTTGAGCGATTCCTGAGAATCATGTTAAATATGTTTCGATGTCCACATGTAGTCCAACATGCAGCCCACAAACTATATATTGTAGAATTCTGATATTAATATCTTGTAGAGGCTGCATGTCGGACTAGTCGACATCGTGACATGATATTTCTAATATTAACAAGCTGAGTAGCTAGCAGGTCCTCCGCCAAGTAGCCTGTTTGAGAGCATACAGCATATACGCTTCCAATATCTCCTTAAATATAACTTGGAAAGTTGATATGTGTATGTGGAAAGAGACGTTCATCTGGAATTGTTGAGACAATTTGAGGAGGTTTGGATGGGTAGTGTAACACTGGAATGTAAGTCTGTAGTTGTATATGGATTTGTGGATGGTGAGGTTTATAAATCGATGAGTGGAATAGATCAAGATATCGCGTTCACAACACAGATGGGTACAATATGGGTGAGTGAAATCCAAGATGGTCAATGGCAGCCATCTTGGATTACATACTACCTCAATGAAAATCAATACCAATCGCTGTCTAACTGATGTGAAGCACCGTCTCGAGTTTGAAGTTGATTGGTCAAATTGTTGTCGAGATATCACGTTCACAAGATCCGAGACGGATGGAATCCAATATCGTCAATGGCAGCCATCTTGGATTATGTACCTCAGTGAAAATCAATACCAATGGCCGTCTAATTGATGTGAAGCACATTCTCAAGTTTGAAGTCGATTGGTCGAACTGTTCTCGAGATATCGCGTTCACAAGATGTGGGATGGACAGAATCCAATATGGTCAATGGCAGCCATCTTGGATTATGTACCTCAGTGAAAACCAATACCAATGGCCGTCTAACTGATGTGAAAAACCTTCCCGAGTTTGAAGTCGATTGGTTGATTTGTTTTGAGATATCGTGTTAACAAGATGTGGAACGGAGTGAATCCAATATGGTCCATGGCAGCCATCTTGGATTACGTATCTCAGTGAAAATCAAAACCAATGGCCGTTTAACTGATGCGAAGCACATTCTCAAGTTTGAAGTGGATTGGTCAAACTGTTGTCGAGATATCGCGTTCACAAGATGTAGGATGGACAGAATCCAATATGGTCAATGGCAGCCATCTTGGATTACGTACCTCAGTGAAAATAAATACCAATGGCCGTCTAACTGATGTGAAGAACCTTCCCAAGTTTGAAGTCGATTAGTTGAATTGTTCTCGAGATATCGTGTTCACAAGATCTGGGACGGATGGAATCAATATGGTCAATGGCAGCCATCTTGGATTACGTACCTCAGTGAAAATCAATACCAATGGCCGTCTGACTGATGTGAAGAACATTCCCAAGCTTGAAGTTGATTGGTGGAAATGTTCTTGAGATATTGCGTTCACAAGATGTGGGACGAACAGAATCCAATATGGTCGATGGCGGCCATCTTGGATTACGTACTTCAGTGAAAATCAATACCAATGGCCGTCTAACTGATGTGAAGCACCTTCTCAAGTTTGAAGTCAATCGGTCAAATTGTTCTTGAGATATCGCGTTCACAAGATGTGGGACGGACAGAATCCAATATGGTCGATGGCGGCCATCTTGGATTACGTTCCTCAGTGAAAATCAATACCAATGGCCGTCTAACTGATGTGAAGCACCTTCTCAAGTTTGAAGTCGATTGGTCGAATTGTTCTCAAGATATCGCGTTCACAAGATGTGGGACGGACAGACGGACGGAAGGACGGACGGAAGGACGGACGGAGGGATGGACGGAAGGACGGACGGAAGGACGGACGCCCCGACGGACGGAAGGACGGACGGCTAGCATTTCCAAGTCCTCCCACCACTTCGTGGCGGAGGACAATAAATGTGCGGATGGAGATATAAATAGTTTAGAATAGAAGATTTGTCTATGTACAGGTTCATCGCTTGGTTTTTGATTAGGTTATATTGGTAAGTATGTGTTCATTGTATATTGTAGTCGCGTGAAATGTTCTGAATGATACAGAATTTATATACGTTTTCGGTTGATGAACGTGAGTAAAAATCTAGAAAGTGTCATGATTAATGGGATTGATTTGAACTCACTTGATATTAAGCTGTTTGAGTGTTGAATATAGGACATTATCGCCGAATATCGTGAATAGCAGTGGGTAAATCACCCTTATTGTAATGAACGAGTAGGCGATTAACGGGATTAACGGGAAAGGATTACGGTACCTGGTTAATTGTCTGATCACACATACATTTTTATGGAGTATTTTCAAGTTTTAACACTCAATCGATACAAAATATCTGATCGTTTTAAAATTGATTATTTGGAAAATAACATACGAAACAGATATTCTGAATCTTTCCAACAAGAACAGGAGGAGAATGGAAATGAAGCATGTTTTCTTGTGTCGTTTCCCGCCTACAAAAGGCACTGTTGCTACCGGTATGCCAAGTTGAGTCGTCGATGCAGTAGTCTTCGTAAGTTATGTGTATTTTTTGTCTAATATTTCTTAATTATTCTTCTATAAGTTACGCATAATTTCTACAATAATTATGCAGACATTCTGCTGTCAGGTAATATAGTTTATGATATAAGATAACTGATATAACATATGGTACGAAAACGTTTGGGTACGAAAACGACTGGGTACGAAACGGTTAGGGTCGATTCGGTTTGGGTACGAAATGACATGTATCCGAGACACACGATTCGCAAGCCATCTTATGGATGGCGAAGTGTACGCAAATGTTTGTGCCTATGTCCCCACGCCGTGTGCAAGTTAAAGATCTCGAGCGACTGACGTCTTATTTAGTTATTTCCCTTCCAGGCTCTATCAGTCATTCGGGCTAAGGAGTCAGATTCAACCAAAAAAATAGAATCCTTAGCCGATGTTTTCGGGTTAGCGTTTACTGAATGTTGTTGTTGTTGTGATTGTTTTCGCAACAGTTGATCAGCTTTTTTGTTTCTTCAATTCATTTTTTCACTCAAGTCGAGTGTCTATAAAGGCAAATGTTATCAGAAACCAGTATTACCATCCCACACCGTCTTCAAGTAGATTCTTTTACATCAATGTTTATCTTGGTCAAATCTTTAGCAAGTTTCAAGACCGTCTGCTAAAGAAAGTCCCCGCCCAAGTTCTGCGGTCCAAGGGAGATAACCGAAATACGAAACTATCGACAGGTGGACAGGTGTGTGAATTTTGAATCAGTGTTGAGTAGAATGTCAGCATTCACTTTAGTGGGGATACTCAATAAAAAAGTCATGCGAACATCACAAGGCGGACTGTTTGATCAACAGTAAAGAATTGAAATTCGAAAGTGTGTTCGTAGAAATTCGACTGAATCTGAAAGGTCAAGGTCACTGTTGTCATATGCAAGGAAAGATTGCGGGAAAGACCTCGGCAAACTAAAAAAGTTGTACAGTCACGTTTGTTTTAGAGTCAAACAAAGTTTAGAAACGAATGTCTCGACCAATGCTGCCACATCTATGGGATCTAGCAATTCTACAGGGGGCAGAATGAGTTCACGAGGGGAGAGAGAGGAGTCTGACAGCGATCCAGACCCCGACTTTGCGACAATCTTGTCATATTTGATACGGAGGTATTTGACCTGGATTGTCTGCTCTTTGACCCAGTTCTTCTTCTTCGTCTTCTATAATAAACCATTGCAAACTGGTAAACATCATTGTGGAAATATTGCCGAATCCAGCAACGTTCTCGAATTCGGCAACCTCCCGATGACGGCGATCTGATTTTCACAACAATGAACTGTCATGGGCGACATTAGTTCAACAAGCTGAACCCTGCTGACATTTAATTTTGTGATATTGACAACGCAGGGTTCAGCCGTTGAACCGAAATTTCCTATCGCAAAATTTTCGGCCTCCCGACCCAGGTAACAGCGGGTGGATTTGGGCTCACAAAAATCGATAATACCTACCGCTTTGCACTCGCTTGGATAGAATACATATTTGCCTACTTCCCTGGCCATTTATTTTCTCCGTCTAGCTTCTTTAATTTCCATAAACGGCGAAAGAAAAAAAAATCATCGCGGCTGATCTTCCAAAAACTAAATATGCCACCATTTTGAAAATATCACTATGGTGACACGAGACTGATCGTACCTCGATTGTAATTTCGGGACTGTAGACGGGAAGGTCGGAAACGACTCACTCATAAGGCTGTCAAATTATCTGCTTTTAAATGTAAAATTGTAACTATAGGTATCAAGCATAATAGAAGGCACATACTGGAAAAGGTGATTCACGGGATTTTTCATCTCCTAAGCGACTGGATCGACTGAGCGGATTCAGTTCTTCCGACTCGTGTAATCCTGAATTTAGAATAACATCACGCGAGATTCAGGGTCACGTGATAAAATGGTGGCCGATTTCGTTTTTGGAAGATCAGCCACGATGATTTTTTTTTCTTTCGCCGTTTATGGAAATTAAAGAAGCTGGACGGAGAAAATAAATGGCCAGGGAAGTAGGCAAATATGTATTCCATCCAAGCGAGTGCACAGCGGTAGGTATTATCGATTTTTGTGAGCCCAAATCCACCCGCTGTTACCTGGGTCGGGAGGCCGAAAATTTTGCGATAGGAAATTTCGGTTCAACGGCTGAACCCTGCGTTGTCAATATCACAAAATTAAATGTCAGCAGGGTTCAGCTTGTTGAACTAGGGCGACATAGTCATAGAACAAGACAGGTTGGGGAATATCTCGATCGTTCCATCGTTTGCGGGCAGATTGGGCACCAGTGCCAGTGGTCTCCTAGTACAATTTCAACTCAATAGTACTGTGCTCTACTCTGTATTATTGTCACGGTATTTCAGACAAGATGACGAACTGACAGAATCGGACAGATCGCACTGGACACTGTGGTGTTAAAGTGTCTAGTCCTCTCCACGAATATTGACAGGGTCTTCAGTAGTTTAGTGTGGTATACCGCAATCGGGGTAGCCTACCCCGATTGAGGTATACCACACATTTTCCTTGAATATATCAAAACTAAAATTGTAATAGGCCTACGGTAGGCCTATTACAATTTTAGTTTTGATATATTCAAGGAAAATGTAGATATTCACACATAGCCCCAGAAGGCATGGCTCTGCTAACAGTATTGATAGCTTTATTTTTTATTTAATTTCACAGAAACTCAATGCTTCGTTTCTTGCGACTATTCATTTAAATCAACGACTCTAATATTTTCAAAATGAAAAATGTCATAAAATGCCATATTTGAGAAAAAATGCAATGCAAAGAAAATCTGCACATGATAGCATGCTTGTATCTAGTCCAATACAATGGGGGACTGACAGCCTGTCTTTTATTATTTCGATGTTCGATTGGGCTGTACAGTCCCATTGGTAATGAACTCAAGTGCAGGTGCAGGTGCAGAAATCTTCCTCCAGAACCACCTTTGAAAAATAGGTAATTTTGAGAAAATAAAGAACTGACAAGCACACTCACAAGTATAATACATGAACAAAATAACACCAGCCACACATCTGAACCAATCTTTGTAAAGTTTCACAGAGACAACAAACTTTCAGATGTTCCAG